>CM054183.1:53812070-54062070 GCA_028829895.1 Sinotaia quadrata
TTTTCCCGCTATATTACATACACATGATTCACTTATTTACTTTTATCTCTCTCTTTCTCTATCTGCCTGGTAGTCTCTACGCAGGATAAAAAAGAAATATGCACAGATCAAATGCATGCAGATTAAAAATAATGGGGATATATTATGTATTCCATTCATAAAATATTCTATCCTCCTTGTGTTCTTAAATACAATTTGCAAACGAAATTGCCAATTATTAAGGTTTATATAGGCCCCAAGCAATGTCACTGTGTTTCCATTCTGCAACAACAGCAGAACTTTTTCGATGTAAATATGTAAACAATGAAATAAGTTACCTATAAATAAATGAATGTATGTGTTTTACTTATTTATGTCTGTTTTGTCTGTATACATTAACGTATTACTATATACATTTGTTGACAATGTGTCTCCTTGAAATACAGCAAAGACGATATAGACCTCATGAAGACAAAAGTTAATCTGCTGTCTGCTTGTTTCCTTATTCGTTCGATTTGTCTTTTTCTGACAGTCTCTGTTTCTTTATCCTACTTTGTATGAGCCCGTCTGTCATCATCCGATTTTCTTATATCTTGTCTTTCTAGTTCTATTGCATTCCTAGTTCTATCTACATACTTGTATTTTTATATCTGTCTTTCTCGTTCTGTCTACATACTCGAATATGTCTTTCTAGTTCTATTTACATACTTGTATCTGTCTTTCTCGTTCTATTTACATACTTGTATCTGTCTTTCTCGTTCTATTTACATACTTGTATCTGTCTTTCTAGTTCTATCTACATACTTGTATCTGTCTTTCTCGTTCTATCTATATTTGTACTTTTATATTTGTCTTTCTTGTTCTATCTGCATATTTATTCTTGCCATTTGCTTGAGCGCTGTCAGTAGTGGTAAGTAAAACATACGAAGCAATTTCCTATCCAACATCTGCATTTTTACAAATTTACAGTTCACATCTGTTAGTGGTTGTACATACCATAATAGTAATCGGAGAAGACCGACTGCGCTGACAGAATTCTTGGAATTCTCATTTAGAAAGAAAAAAGGAAATGAGATATTCAGAAACTACTACGGGACATTGTCTTGTTCAGCTCCTTGAGTTATTGATTTCCATATTTATAATATTTGCCTTTTACCGCATGAAACATTTCTCAGTGGAACGGGACCTGAAGATTCCAAAGTAATTACAAGGGAGACGACTTTCAAGCAAAACTTTGCACACTGTCCCTCCACTTAATAACAACAGGCCAACGTCGATAACCGAACATTCCCTTTAAATTGGTTGTCAAGATCAAAACAAATGAAAATCGTATTTTAGGCCGTCTTTCTACATGCAGCAAAATCTCGTAGTTCTAAATTTAGAAGTCGGTGTTAATTGCATTCTGAAGAAATGTGCAGGATAGACAGACAGCATTCGTTGGAAACAAAACAAAACATTCAGCGAAAGGAATAAAATTCATGCTGCATTATTTTACATTACAGCTTCCATTGATTGAAATTTAGAATTATGCCTACAAATGTTCAACCCATGTCTTCAGAATTTAGGAAATTAAACTTGTCGTTAATGAAATATAAATGTTTACAAATTACAATGGGTCAAGTGTAAATGATCAGCTGTTGACGTATTTTTCTCAGTCAAAGCATTAGTCTTGTTGTATATTTAGTATGTATGGTTATGATTATATCTGCTTTAATGCTATGGTAACATTCACGTGTTATGGACATGCATTTCAAATCGGTCACCTCTAAATGTCTTATGATTTTAAACATAACTCTCGACTTTGTAATCAAAGTTCAAATCAAAGTAGGCCACTCTGTTATAGCAACGTTTTAAACATAACTCTCGACTTTGTAATCAAAGTTCAAATCAAAGTAGGCCACTCTGTTATAGCAACGTTTTAAACATAACTCTCGACTTTGTAATCAAAGTTCAAATCAAAGTAGGCCACTCTGTTATAGCAACGTTTTAAACATAACTCTCGACTTTGTAATCAAAGTTCAAATCAAAGTAGGCCACTCTGTTATAGCAACGTTTTAAACATAACTCTCGATTTTGTGATCAAAGTTCAATCAAAGTAGTCTACTCTGTTATAGCAACGTATTTTAGAAATCCAATATTATTGCTAATTATTGCTAATTATGGTATTTAATTCGTATTTGAAAACAAACATAGTTTATACCCGTAAGATGACCCTCTAGGCCCATGAGAACTAGCTTTCGAGTATTAATTGTCGGATATCAAAAACAAATTGTACAGGATTTATTGAACAACTTAAAGCGTATTTATGGGATTATTAATGAATTGTTGAAACTTTCTAGTAACACACTGATTTTAGAAATATTACTTTCCCATCTTGTTTTACGTTTTGTTGTATTTTGTTCCTAATAATGATAAAGTAATGTATATTGGTCATTCCTCAAGGTATTTTATAATTTAAACACCCAAGTACATGTATCACAAATGTAAAGTGGTGTGGATTTCCTTACTCAACATCACTGAGGCTGAAAGTAGTAACTCGGTTTCAAATATGTAAGTCACAAATCAGTCAGTCACAAGTCAATAAGCTACAAATCAGTCAGTCACAAATCAGTAAGTCACAAATCAGTCACAAATCAGTAAGCCAGAAATTAGTCACAAATCAGTAATCCACAAATCAGTTACAAATCAGTAAGCCATAAATCAGTCAGCCACAAATCAGTCACAAAGCAGTAAGCCACAAATCAGTCACAAATCAGCAAGCCACAAATTAGTCAGTCACAAATCCCATCATTAGAAGAAGATCGTACGTTATTATACAAAAGTAATATACATTTATAAACGCACAACAACAGAGATATATAGCAATTAAGACAACGTCCATTACGGCATGTTGAGACAATTCAATTCAAGTATGTAAGTCATATAAATTGAAAATAGCTTCAACAAAATAATTTGTTTCATTCAATGAGATTTTAAGAAATAGAGATTTAAAATAACAAGAAATATTTTTTTTAATATAAAAAAACAACATTTAGAAGGCAAATAACAAGTTTATTTATATTGATTTTCTCACTTTAGTTCTTAATTGTCGATTATTTAGAGAGAGAGAGAGAGGGGAAAGAGAGAAGTTTCAATCTCATATTGCAGATCAAATGTTCAAATCGAGTTACTAATAATGGAAATTTCACGAATGTCACTGCCGATTAACCTAGCAGGAAATATCTGTCTACATGCGCCAGAAGGAGTATTTCTGAAGTAATCGCAAAAAGGAAATATTTATCTGTAAAGAGTTATTTATAGAATTCAAGTGCCCTTGTTCTGTTGCGTATTGTAGGCATGAAAATTTGATTTAGTTTCTTCTCACGCACGGGGTGTACGTACACAGGTACTCCTTCACTCTTTCTCATAAGAATCAGAGACTCATCTAAAGTAACATTAACCTCGTTAATGCCATAATTGTCACCACTAACTACAAGTGCACTATATGGATGACAAATTCAAGAGTAACTGTGACGTTCTGCTGTGAGATGGGAAAGATGTTAATTCTCCACAACCCCGGGTCGCCTTTAACCTTAGGCTAATTCACTCAAAACGCACCTTTTGGCCGACCACAAGTTTTAGAAAGATATAAGATAAGTAATATAGAAAATCAGTGCGATAGTTCTAGAAGAAAGGTCCAAGCCCCCTGATACATACAGACAGTTATATTAATTGACCACAGGTGTATCAACATTAATTGTATTCAAAAAGAAATAAAATAAGACAGCACAGTTATATATAGCGAATAATTCAATGGCTACTATTAGAGTTGATAAATTTAAATCATGATCACGACCATAGAGTGTCGTAAGAGAAACTTTGTTTGAGTCCTATGGCACTGGTTGTATTTTGGTTCATTGGTACGAGCGAGCTAATATGTGAGTTTATAAGAGAACAACGCGTGATTCTCAGTGAACTCTAAAAGTACTTTGATTTCACTTTGATTGACTTCAACTGAATTTGATTGAATCTTGTGTGAAGCTGTACAGTTGTTGATTTCATAATCACTTAGCTTATGCTTCACCTGAGGTGTTGTCTAGGGTCCCAGTGACGTGTAGATGTGTAGTAGTGGTTGCACCCATTGGTCCACGTGTCATTCTGCTCCGGTATTGCTTCACTGCTCAGTGCTTGTTGAAATTCATCACTCAAGATAAAGTGCCAGTCTCGCAGTAGAGTACACATGGGCTAAAATTTCATCCAAATTAATTCATTCTCTGACATATCACACTTACTTTCATGGTCATCATACATTTTCATATCATAAGCAAAATATAACAGTATAAAATACAGTCAATGTTAAGTGAACATAGATATAATATTTAGTTATGCAAGTTGAACCACATAACTTCAGCAGTAATATAGAGAGAGGATGGTTTCCTACTGTGTTGGTAACCAGCAATACAGGTTAGTAGTGTGATTATAGTGTATTAACGCCAGAAGCCAAATACATGTTACCTCAATGGTCAGATGCAGTTGGCTGATGATTATTAGTTGAGTTTCTGATATATTACTTGTGGGCAGTTGAGCTGTGCTTGGATTGGTTTGCTAAAGTGAGTAGGAGTTCAGGTATTAATCTAGCCCAGGAATAATGGTCACTATTCTATATAGGTTTTCTTGAAGTCAGTTTATAGAGGAGGGTGAGTGAGGGCTACATGTGCCATTATGTGACAGTGATAAATTTATAAAATTAGTACAATATAGTGTTGTTCATGTCCATCTGTTCTGTACGACTACGTAAGTTTTCAGTATACACCTACTTTCCATTCCTTGTGTGTCACATTGACGTTTTGACTGTTGATGCCTCCTTTGGTAGAAAATAATTAAATTTTAATAGGAATTTCTTTTCTGTTGGGTTGTTGTCACAGAGCGAATTAACAGTTTTCAAAACTCTAAATTACACATTAAACTGTAGTGTCAGAAAAGTTATTAGTATATATTTAGCATACAATTATTTGAACCTATTCGAAAGAAGTAATCAATTTCATCCATCCTTGCACCCATGCACCCATCCATCCATCCATCTATCTATCTATCTATCTATCTATCTATCTATCTATCTATCTATCTATCTATCTATCTATCTATCTATCTATCTATCTATCTATCTATCTACCTACCTATCTATCTATCTATCTATCTATCTATCTGTTACGCCAACGCCACTTAGTTAATGTATATATTATATTATTAATTAATTAATCGTTAAAAACTACTTACAAATGAATAGAATCTTAATTTATTTTATTAATGATCCTCTAGCAGACACCACTCGATTCTCTCACTTTCCCTCAAGCAGAATAACAATGACAGCAATTCTAGTAACGTCATTGCATTAGAATTACTCGATGTGGCCAGCATTCATATGCCACCAAACTTCAATTAAGTGTATTGTATCCTTTACACTTACCCACTGCTCCCAGCCTCTCTCACAGTTATTTAACTCACCATTAAACTAGCTGTGCCTTTATTAACCGGACTTCTTGCTACTTCAAATTCAAGTGATCATACAATAGATTTCTCTAAAGCAGGTAGACATTTTAATCTCAGTCCATTGGCTGGTCTCGTTCTCGTAAATCCTAACCATTGGATAATACAACTGCTCACTCAGTTGAACTAGTTTGCATTACATCAGCAATTTCTGGCATATTCTCAACTATCTTGTTTACTCCAACTCAGACACTTTCAAAAAATACGTCATAAGGAGTGCCCAAGGTCGGGTCATACTTTCAATTTAACAGTTTATATAACAATTAAATGTTAACATAGGTATATGTACATTTACTTCACAACACTATTATTATTATTTATTAATAATCATATTTGGCGTGTAGAATAATACATGAACGTGATCTTGTTTGCTTGTTTATGTGGTTTGTTTTGATTTAATTTGCGGGAAAGTAATCTTGTGAGTGAGCCAGAAGTAAAAAGGAACAACATTCCTAAATGATAGGTCGAAAAATTCATAGTTAAATAAAAAGAGATTGTTACTGAAATATTTAATATATTTCGTTCACTGTCTTCAGCCAGAATGAGAGACTAAAATGTCACTTTAATTGATTTCCAGTATAAGATGCGTTCATGATCAACTGTTGAGACGACCCTTGGTAAAATTCTAAATTAATTCTTTAAGACAGACGTGTATAAGGTGATCTGCTCTGCAATTTGTGAATTGTCATATCTCAAATTTCAAGTTTCTCTCAAACCTCTCCATTATTGAAATAAGAGTCACTTGGATCGGAAATTTGGGACAACAATAATTCCCAAAATAAATCTTGTTTTGGCAACTTTCATGGAGCCCTTCTTCGATGTCTCGAGCACACTTCATACCAAGACAAAAAATGATTGCGAACGTGTTGCTGTGGTATTCCGTATACTTCTAGTGATAATTTCTAGTAGTTTGTTTTTATAATTTAGCTTAAAGTCCAATTTCATTCTTTTTTTTTAATTTAGACAGAAACGTGCTGTCCGGAAGGATACGATATGAGATCATGGGAGATAGGTGTAATTAAGTGAAGGGAGGAGTGGGGTGCTTCTGAAATATTTGCGCCTGCAGTTGCCGGGGATCTACACTTCCTGATTGTCTTTCGCTAAGAAATCCGTATTTTGCACGCGGGACCAGCTAAATATTATATCCGCCAAACTAATGTAGAGGGCACTTAATAAATCCATAAAATTGTGCACCATTTATGGGAATTCAAGACTGGTCTTTGACTGACGGGCTAGCGCCATAACAAAAGGCTTGAACAATGTGAGTGTGTGTGTGTGTGTGTGTGTGTGTGTGTGTGTGTGTGTGTGTGTGTGTGTGTGTGTGTGTGTGTATGTGTGTGTGTGTGTGTGTGTGTGTGTGTGTGTGTGTGTGTGTGTGTGTGTGTATGTGTGTGTGTGTGAATGTGATTCTGATCAATGAAATAATACTTGAACCACTTTTTAAATGCACATATGGAAGCAAGCAGGAAATATATTCATATTTTACTTTAATTTATAAAGAAAAAGGTAATATAATTGAATGATTGCAAAGGGTGCAGAAAGAAAACAAAAGACGGAATATAATCGTTATTTTATTTCTTTTTGTAGTTTACCAAAATAGAAATGTACCTTTTGTTTATTTGAAAAAAAGCCTCTAATACGTATTTGCAATGCTGTGTAAGAAATAATCTAGCATGTGATTTGCAGTTATACAATATATTACAAATATTTAGACAACAATTAATCAATATCATTATAAGGCCGCTGTTTGACACACGTTAAATTTCTCTACATCTGTGAAATGTCCTCTTCACTCTTGTTCGAAAATGGCACAATTTAAATCATCTACCCCGAGAGATGAGTACGGATTTGGCCGCTTTATCGTGACTGCACCAAAGTCTCATAATGCAGTAAAGGAAATCGAATTGAAAAGATATGTTTCGATAAAACTTTGATATGGTACAGATTAAGGGTTAAGATTGAAAACTTTGGTGAGGCAGAGATAGGGGAAAATATAAAAATGTTGATGTGTTATGACGATAGATTGGTAAGACTGTAGAATTTGTCAGGGACGGGAAAACATATACTAATGTGAAATGTACTGCTGAATGAAATAGGGAATGTAGATAGATTTATGAAAAAAGAATGATATAATAAACAGGCATGCATGCAAATAGATAGATAGATAGATAGATAGATAGATAGATAGACAAATATAGTAGAAGCCTGAAAAACAAACAGCAAATAATAATAACATACCATTGAATACTCACTATAGCTATGTATAGTTCTCACATATTAACGGGAAAATATATAATTGCACACCCCCTGTTAAGTTATTCCATTTAAATATATATCAAACTTTTTCAAATGATATACATAATTAACATTAATTAATTCTAAGCTTACTTAATGAAGTCTCGCATGTTGTTAATCAGTATATCTTAATATAGCTATCTCGCGACCCAATTTTAAAGACAAATGAATAAGACATATGAACCGTGAAACCGGTATTGAAATGATAACGTTCTAACACTTTGTCTAAATTTCCAACTGTTCAGCATTAGTTGTTTGGTGTTTTCAGATTTTAATAGTCAACTGTTCTCAAAACTGTACGTCTCAAACATACACAGCAAAGTTTGCTTTGTCTTTTTGTAATCATGGTCTGATTTAGAAACTGCTGTCGTCATTAACCCAAGAAATCTTAAATTACGTATGCATTACGTCATAATGCTCCTGCTAGAAAACAAATTCGTTAATTCGAGTAGAAAGTGTCACGGGTTTAGGAACGCTGTTCAAATACTAAATCATGAACCAGAGTGCAATGTCCGAATTCACATCGTCTGCCTTTTATGCAAATGAATGGCCTGTGGTACTGATAATGCTGAGATCAATCTAGACCTCCAAGACGAGACGATAAGGCGAAAGATTCTTGACTCTATCATTTTCAGGAATCTGTTGTTGTTTTTTCTGGCCATATCCCCAACTATGACCATATTTCTTCTTTCAAGGAAATAAAGCATAGTTTAGGGGATAGATGAATATTATTAGCATTACTGTTTTCTCATTTCCCATACATGGTGTATCGGGTAACCAAGGTTCAGTAGCATCATGACAGAGGCAGGAGGTTGCTAAGGTACACAGGGTGCGTCAGCTGTTTGTAAAACAAAACAGAAACAAACAAAAACAAAAGCAAAAAACCGAAACCAAATAAAAACACTTAAATTTAAAAAATACTATTTTTACCAGTGATATTTGTTACCTACATTTTGTTGTACATACTTTGTGTGGCCTTAAATTAGTTCCGTGCTAAAAATATATTGCAATGATCACGTGTTTTTGTTGTGACTGGATATATAAGCTTCGTGACATTATGTAATGCACTTGGGCAGGGGAAATAAATAACAACGTAATATACACGTCTGGACGTTTTCCATGTACCAATATTTAACATTTGTCATGTAACTCCACATAATAATCTTAACTCAAAAGTCTATTTCATCCTAGAACTTATTTGGCCAAAATATTTAAAATATAACGTAAAATATATTTTATTACGCACTTAATATGTATTTTATTTTCAACACTGATCATACATCAGTGAGAACATTACGATTATTGATGACTATGTGTTTATTTATAAAATCATTAACACATTGAATGCAAAAATGTACCAGTTAAATATTACAATGTAATAATTAACTCGGTTTTTTTGTCATGAATATATGAAAACAATTAGCCATTTGCTGTAATAATGAAATGAACATATCAACAATGATAAGTAGTAATTAACTGGGTTTTAATACGAATGAAAGTCACACGGATAATTAACAAAGCAGAGTTGATGAAACAGTAAATAAATATATAAGCAAATAAAGTAATAGTCGAGTTGTATTTGTCTTGAATGAGCGGCACACGAATAATTTACAAAGCAGAGTTGATGAATGAAAACGTAAGCAAAAAAGTAATAGTCCAGTTGTGTTTGTCTTCAATGAATGGCACAAGGATAATTAAAACAATTATTTAAAAAAAAATAAAGCATATGAATTCAGCGAAAATTATTAATTAACTTCTTTTCATCGTGATTTGCAGAAATAAAATGAAGACAATAAAAAATAATGTATTTAAATAATGAAAAAGAAGTTAATTAGCCAGTGCTTGTCAAGAATGAATGGCAAAATCATCTTTAAGAAATAGGTTTTGAAGGAGAACAGTAAACACAATATCATAAGATAACTAATCCTCTCAAAATGTAAGGCGTCGATGAATGAACACAAAAGGATCGTTCACATTTTAAACACTAGTGCACTCTTTCAACTTTATGCATAGAGATCAGATACATTAAAATATCCTTATCAATTTTGAAACTGTTTGTTATATGGTAAGAAACAAATAAAATTAAATATTGTCTTTAATAATAAAATATAGTTTAAACAATATAGAGTCTTCTCATTTGTTTGCTGAGATACATGTTAAATAGTCGAAAGTCTCTTGTACATTCTTTGGGAGGCTTAGTTGTCACGCTATAGAATCGTGTCTTACAGCAAAATCGCGATTCTTAATACGTTACATACGTTACGATCCGTAACGTTTAATATCAATGAGATCATAATCGCATTAAATACTTCGATACTAGCAGCGTGATCAAACAATGACATTTTTAACACCTTAAACGCTTTGATATTCATAAACATTTTAAATACTATGGTAAACTAAGCGCTCAGATACTTATAAACAATTTTAGCACGCTGGTAAATTAAATGTTCTTATATCCGTAAATATTTTATGCACTATGGCAACAACCAGTCTGATATAATTTTTTTTTAAAGTAAAATTGTGGTAATTACACAAGACGTAGAGCTTTAACATTAGAATTATCATGTCAGCATACAGGCGAACAAATGAATGTTGAATTGAACATCAAACAACCAGGTGAGTGCCTTAATGATGAAGCCAACAATAGGCAAAATGGCCTTAACAAATTTCACACATAGACTCTGTATTTGACAACATTATAAAAAAACACTATAAAACTAGATCAAAAAGAGACTAGAAATCGTTGTTTCCAGTATAAGACTTTGTCAAATTCTTTTTTTTTTATTCCATCAACTCCTTGGACTAAGATATTCGGACCAAAGGCAATCTAAGGACAGAAACGAAAAACCAAACAATACTCGATCATGTATATTTTATCACCGCAAAATAGGCCAGCATACAAATAAACAATGCCAAGTGCTGTTATGTTTGTTCGCACTGCAGTGACATTTTAAAATAGGCCAGCATACAAATAAACAATGCCAAGTGCTGTTATGTTTGTTCGCACTGCAGTGAAATTTTAAAATGATCATAGACCCTTTCATAGTTGCCCGCTAACATCAATGCCAGTTGCAAATATTGCCAAAGAAAAATGCAGGCGCATACAAATGTGATTTTGTGAAATGTTTTAGTATGTGCACCCAGTAACAGCCTTAATGCTAATATTAAAACTAATTCATTCTTTTTATTAGTGCTATTCCATAAGAAGTGAGAATGAATTAGTTTTAATATTAGCATTAAGGCTGTTACTGGGTGCACATACTAAAACATTTCACAAAATCACATTTGTATTCGCCTGCATTTTTCTTTGGCAATAATTGCACTAATAAAAAAATAAGTAGCTTAGTGGTTCTTTTTTTTCCTGTCAACTCTAGTAAAGCTAAATTTCTATTGATTTTGTCAATTGTCATGTCTAGAGAACGATGTTTAAGAAACATTCCTTTTAATTTCTGAATAGATAGATTGATAGAGAGACATATAGATAAATAGACAGATATGTAGAGAGGCAGATAGATAGATATTTAGACAGTCAGATAGATAGATAGATAGATAGATAGATAGATAGTTTAGTGTTTCATTATAAACGATATTGTTTTTATTTTTATTTCTTTTAATGTTTCATGAATATTAGTTTACAGTGAGTGCATATAAAATTAAGCTGCAGTGATCCTTTTTCGTGGTCCACGAACTTAGTAAAGCACACAATTATCTACCTTTAAAGCATTCATCAGCTGAAAAGTTAACGAAGCGTTCTGGGTCTAATATCAAGAGAGGAGAAAAAGAGTAATTATATTGTTAACTCTGCAGCTATGGATATTTTTGCTTACAATTCCCGGAATACATTTTGAAATCGTCAGGAATGCAATAGAAAGAGGATCAAATGTCCGGGTAACCAAGTACTCTCTAGTCGAAATAATAATGTTCAGTTTTACTGAGATGCAAATTACTTGGGATTTTCTTTTTAAGCTTTAGCCGTGACTTTTGTCAGTCTTGAAATTGAATTTATTTGTAAGTCTGAGCAATATGTAAATGCTGTACTGACTTAATAATGTAGAAGTTATTAAGTTTTTAACTTAGTTTTTTATACTACTTTTATATTTGCAGCATTCCTCCCTATTTTGCGTTGCATGGGCTGGATAGATCAGTATCAAAAACTATAATTAACAGTTCATAACCATGTTTTTCTAGATAGTATTTGTGGGATTAGAGCAAAAGGCTTACATTAATAACTACCTTTATGCTTACATACACACACATATACAAACAAACATACCAGATAGATAGATAGATAGAGAGAGAGAGAGAGAGAGAGAGAGAGAGAGAGAGAGAGAGAGAGAGAGAGAGAGAGAGAGAGAGAGAGAGAGAGAGAGGAGAGAGAGAGAAAGGAGAGAGAGAGTTTTAGCAAGCCCTTATTTGTGTACTCTTGAAAGAAATTGTATTGGCTTTGCCACTTCACAACAGCGCGTCATCAAAGCAAGGGACTGAAAGTGGATACTAATGTGAAGTGTCACTGTCTCTGTGAGCTCAAGTGGTAAAACGAGAACGCGGTTTCAAAGAAAGGAGTGTGGATTTTCTAAAGATAGCTTTGTCCTATTTAGTTTGTTAGCGAAACCAAAATCTAAACCCGTGGGGCGCGTCATCTACTTATGTATTGTCTGAAGAAGATGTCATTTACTGTGCGCATGTAATATGCAGACACTTGTGATCTCCTTTCGCTTTGTTTGATGTTGATGTCGCAATGGCTGGCTCCATATTACTTTGAATGGAAATAGTTTGTGGGGCTGATTTATTTTAACACAGTGTTTTTCGTTTGTTAATTAATTATCGGCGTGTCGTGCAAGTTTTAAATGCTCAAGCGAGCATGCTCTTAGCCCTAAATTTTAATGACAGGTCATAGTCAACACAAAAGCAGATGTATTTATGTCCTTATAATTTACACACACAGTTGTTTCTCTCTCACTCTTTCTCTATCTCTAACACATACACACGACTTTTATTCCAGTAATCTGAAACAAGTGCACAACTTTCTTTGATAAACTTCAGAATAACAAAAATAATTAAGTTAGCACAATTTTACCTCTCCTGCATACACTTTAGAAGCACATAACGACAACTCTATCATACATGTGTATTTTATCTGTATTTCCCATTCAGAAATTATTATATCCTATCGTTTGTAGACATACGAGTACATTGAGCAAATCCATGGCAATTATTAGAACGTTATAGATTATATGTTTGTTTAGATTGTTGTATTATTAAATTGTATATTTTATATATTATACATTATAGATTGTATATTATTGAACGAATAATTTTGCTCACAAATTCAGCCTATTCATACAGACGCCTATCTATTCGCCTTTCTACAAATATGCACACTCGCACCTTCTCTGTCTAGCACCCGCGCGAATACAAAGCTTCTATTATCGCTGTTCTCTTCATCTCAAATGCCGCAGTGCTTATGATTACATCTACTTCTGTTTGTGACATCAAAACATTTACGAATAAACGCCAACGTGTGAAGTCTCAACACTCCACATGCGCGCCAATTCTTACTGTCTCTAACACATTGCTAAATACGCTTTGTTTTCTTTGAGCTTCTGATATAAAAAAAATTGTATTTATATTACAATGCTTCTGTTCTAGCACATCAATTTTCACTCATCGTTGTAAACGGGCATCTATCTGAAAGCTATGCAGTCAAGCACATATCACCCCATTTCTAACACTCCATAAATCTGCGGTGCACACACACACACACACACACACACACACACACACACACACACACACACACACACACACACACACATACACACACACACAAACACACACACACACACACACACACATACACACACACACACAAACACTGCTTGTACTAAAGTTTAAACACAAGGATTGTGATTTTGTAATTTACTGTCAGCAAATTCACGCGGAGGTAGTGTTACCAATAAGTGTCTATCAGTAAACGAATTATTTGCAATATTATTTACATCTTCCCAGACAACGCATAGTAGCAATTAAAATGTTACATTCGTATATTCCAATAGCTGTGTCAGTAGCTGTCAGCTGTTACACGCTTGTTGTCATCTCAGTCGAGCGGTTCTACGCAATCTGCCAGCCGCTGAGATCGCGAAGATGGCAGACACTGAAGCACTCTTACCGGGTCCTGCTCGCCATTTGGATCTTTTCTCTGCTGCTAATGGTTCCAATCGCAGTTTTTACCAAGGTAAGGAAGGGAGAGTTGTGGGGGTCGTTTGGGTTTGCACTGTTCGATTATGATAAGTTGTTTGTTTCACTAAAATATCCCACTGACATGCGATCTATTCCAAAAGTATTACTATTAGGTTTACAGTTATTTTTAAATTATTTTTATGTGAAATATATATTCGTTATATATCGAAGCAATAGAAGAAAACTGACACACTTGAGAAACGAGATAGTCAGTGACAGAATATCAAGGCATGACTGAAACTTCTATATATATCTATATATATAAATTTTAAAAATATATTTTACTTTAAATAAGCATTTAGAAAGCTTGAAAGAAAGTTTGAAAGAAAGAAAGACAGACAGACCGACAGACAGACAGGCAGAAAGAAAGACAGACAGACAGAAAGACAGAAAGAAAGAAAGAAAGAAGGAAAGAAAGAAAGAAAGAAAGAAAGAAAGAAAGAAAGAAAGAAAGAAAGAAAGAAGGAAAGAAAGAAAGAAAGAGCAAAGAAATGTATGACAGAAAGTAAAGAAGACAAAATAAAGAACAAGAAATAAATGATGACAGAAAGATAGATCGCAGAAAACACATTTTAAAAGTGATTAAATTTTAAAAGACAAAAATAGAAAGTGAAGTAATCTAGGAAAGAAACAATAATAAGACAACAATCAAAGTCGCACATAATGGTAAACAACATATGCAGCCAAACACTATATCAAAACAAAATATTCCACACGTAAACATAACTCTCTAACAAACAAACGAAAATCACATAAACATCTTGCCAATTAATCACATTAATTACATTAATCCGAGAAAAGATTACACAAAACATATTCATTAGTACCTCAGAAGGAAAACCAGACGATATTCAATTATTAATACTGTGCATTGCAGGTGATTCTTCTCCAGAGCGGTAGCTATGCGTGTCGTGAGGTGTGGCCGCAACACTTCATGGAGTCCCTTTACTCAATTGTGCTGCTGTTACTCCTCTTTGCCATGCCGCTGGTACTTATGGGCGTGTCGTATTCCCTCGTGGCACGCCAGCTATGGTCTACGGCGCAATTTGTTGTGGGTAGCAGCCCAACTTCCGGTAAATGATTAGTTTTCTCTCACTTGCTGACTTCTTGGCTTGTTCGGCAAATAGAAGCTAATACATTACTATTCGAAGCCACCACTTTGACATCATAAAAGAAAAAGATAAATGTATGTTTGGATTGCAATTGCTGTGACCTAGACTAAAGAAGAGTACATTTTCCAATGGAACTACTACCGTGGCTAGATTCGGCATAATAGGTTTATGAGCGGGTTCACTAGAATCGATGTCAAGTGTTTAGCATAACACATATAATCATCATAGTTCACAATTTGTAGAAATAAGGTAATTCCTATGCTATATGTGCTTACTATAATTGTCTGGTCAGATTTATGCTTGACCAGGATTCACAACAAAGTCTGGTTTGCTGAGGAAAAATACAGTAGTTTACTAACTTACTTCTCTTTGACCCAGAAAAAACATTCTTCTGTCTTATGGGTGATGCAATAGCTACGCCGTATGTGTGTATGCGCTCTTATTAAACTTCCTTTTGCATCTAAATTTAGATTTTATTTACTACTCATTTCTTACATCAAAATTTTATTCCTTTCTATATTTCTTTATTGATGGGATCAGGGTGAGATTTATAAATGTCCTGACACTCAGTCCATTAGTCCAAATCTTTACCATTGGATATTAAAACTATTCATCCAGTTGGAATGGGTTTGCATTGCATCAACAATTTCTAGCATATTCTCAACACGAGTGTTTACTCCGATTCTGACACTTACAAAAGTACCATCATAAGGAGTCCCCAAGGCCGGGTTATTTCGACAATTTAACAATTTATATAACAATTAAGTTTAGGGATAGGCAAATGGACTCCGCCACACTTACCTTTATAGTAAGGAGTTATGTTGCTTATGCTGAGCCTTTTAACATAGTCTGTTGAATGTTCATTTAAGGCAGATATATTCATCTTCACCAATTATCGATACTTTCAAAATGAATGTTTTCTAACAGCGATACAAATATTTATATTGATTGACATATGGGTAGTTTAAATGGCAATCATTAGTAAATAATCTAAATATAGACATGGTTTGTCTATACACCTGCATTACCTGAAATGTCATAGATCAAAATGTGATTTCTGCAGACAATAATACAGTTATATTAAATAAAAAATAAACTCAATCAATACTTAACCTAATCGACCAACGTTAATACCTGTCTGCATGAGACTTCCCTGCAAATCGCATTTTCAGTTTCAATCGACTGGTGAATTTGGGGAGCTTGTAGCTCGGCCGAATAGAGAGTTAAATCAAAGAAGGGGCGACAATCGCACAAATTTCCTCTATGAATTCGTTTCTCTTTGAGAGTTGTTCATTGATTTAGCAGAAATATATCTGGAGCTTACAGAGAGAACCGCTCTGTCGCCCGATGCTGCTTGCCGAAAGAAATGTGCATGGGGTTTTTGTGTGGAACACAACGTGACCAGTGCGATAAAAAGTGACATTTTAACTCGATAAAAAGTGACATTTTAACTCGATAAAAAGTAACATTTTAACTCGATAAAAAGTGACATTTTAACTCGATAAAAAGTAAACATTTTAACTCGAAGCTGTTGACTACTGAGCATAGATAAGCATTATCCGAAGGCGCGAACCAGAACCTAGCATGAACAATTACAGGCCCACCAGGCCCTTTCGAAAATGTCCAGCATGTGAAATTCACTCGTTTTCAACAATTGTAAACAATATCTAATCGAAAGGCATTGCGTGCAGAAAATGCTTTATTCTTTTTCTTGTCAGGATTTGCTACATTTCAAGAAACTGATAATCTGAAATTCATTATTTATTTTTCGGGAGAGACCTTAACTATTTTTATTTCCACTTTATTATTTTTTAAATTGCTTCCTTTTCAGTGATGTAGGAATTCATTAATATTATTAACAGCTGTAAGAGAGAAGATTTTTACTCAACCAGCTTCAGCGGTTTTTTTTTTTTTTTTTTTTTTTTTGGGGGGGGGGAATTGGATGTGTTATATATGTGTCTTTCTGAGATGAAATATTGTAATGTTTGCTTTTTATTGCTTCAGGCTGCAATATCATACGTGATTGTTGCCCCTATTTCCGCATGTGACATATGTAGAAAATGATTTTATTTTAAAATAAATACTTTTACGTTTCTAGAGTTTGTTGAGTAGGGCATGAACACACACGCATGGTTTATCAAGACTAATTCTCGAAGGTATATTTATGGAAATGCTTGCGTGAAAGAGTGAATGTTTATATGCTATATATGCGTGGAGTTTCTTAAGGTAGCTGAAATAAGAACGAAAGTGATGTTTTAGACGTTATCGGCATTTACAAAATAGTCCGACGACACAGAGAGGTCATTCGTTACATTGACTAGCTTATCACCTTCAATCGGTTCAATTTCGTTTAGATTTACAATGTCACCGGTTTACATAAATAAATGCTTAAAATTTCTCTCAATCATTTGTACATAGAGCTTGATCGTATTGCTCGTTACGTGACTGGCAACGACTACAGGTTATGAAATAGACGGATAAGTGGGAAAGCCTAGAGAAACAAAACAAAGTCCAGAATCCTACTAATGTCAAATATTCACAAAGAATGAGATAACTAAAAGATAGGTGAGTGAAGATGACAATGAATAGACGGATCACTGACTGGAAGATCTCAGAAAAAATTAATAGCAACATTTTCCAAGCAATATTAATGTGCCATAATAATTTTCTGGCGGCGCATTTCCGTACCGTCCACATTCAGGTGAAAAAGAAAAAATCGAGAAGAATCTAAAGCGTGTCTAAGGCGCTTTTATTGAAGGTAAAGCTCTTTCATATGGAAAATGGTCATTATGGGTTTTAAAAATGTCTTTCATAAGTTAAGAAAGAATTATAGCCAACGTTAGTGAGGGGATAGTACAAAAGTAAGTTGGCTTTTCTGCTTTGAACACACGTACGCACACGCACATACACACATATACGCATGCGCGCGCGCGTGTGTGTATGCGTGTATGTACGTAGGTGTGTGCAACAGGGAGGTTACAAGCTGCAAAAGAAAGAACGATTGTCATACGTAACTACAACACAATTAGCAATATAACAGTAAGACAAAAGCTGAATACAGATGTATAGGCTTTAGATAGACAAGCATATGGGGTAAATGCATAAAGAAAACTACTTATTATTTTTTTTTGTTTATATCATACATTCATTATTAGTACACTATTCTCATTTTATTTCTCCCTCTACTCATTAATGGTTCTGTCTTCTCACTCACTTTATCCCACTGCTCAGTAATAGTTCTCTCTTCTCACTCATTTTATCCCACTCCGTAGAGGACTAAATTTGCCTCTCCCTCGTTTAAAATTTAATTGTTAAATTGTCAGAGTGTCACGCCCTTGGGCACTCCTTGTGATGGTAGTTTTGAAAGTGTCAGAGTTTGAAGTAAACAACCCGAGTTGCGAATGCGCTAGAAATTGTTGATGTAAATCAAACCATCCCTAATGGGAGAGTAGTTTTTATTGTCCTATGGTTATGATTTACGAGAACGAGACAACCAATGGGCTGAGATCTAAACGTTTACCTTCTGTAGAGAAATCAGTTGTCTGGAATTTGAAGTCCGGTCTTGAAAGGCGACCGTTAGCCTGATGGGGATATCACCTTTTTTCTGTGTGATATGAATCTTCTGGTTCACTGATTGTAAACTGCTACAAATAACCATAGTAGAGGCGGAAAACAGTGTGTGTAAGTGTAAAAAATACACTACACTTTTGATGTATGGTGGCAAAGTATGTTGTCTACATCGAGAAACATTTCTGGTATGGGAAGTACTAGAAATTACTACAATTGCTGTGGATGGATGGGGGCTCGCTAAAAATAAATTAAAGATGGATTTGACTTCTTTAGTAAGAAGTTTTCCACTCATGGAAACCTTATGTGACTGTAAATGTTGATTGATGTTGTGGAATAGAGAAAACGTTTACAATGCCAAAAGATCCACCAAGTGAGAAATGAGTGGTGTCTGTTGGAGGATCGTTAATAAAATAAAATTAATATTTTCATCATTTTAAATTAGTTATGAAAGATTAATTAATAATATTTTCCCCATTAACTAAGTGGTGTGCACGTGTCACACATAGCTTCACTCAAGTTGTAGACAAACTCTACTAAAATTCTCTAGATTTCACTGAGAAATGTAATCTTATAAACTCTTATATTTCGCTCATACGAATGAATCAAATAACTACTACAGTGCCATAGGACTCAAAAGGACATTCTTTTATGACACCACAACATCGTGACTATGAACTTAAGTTATATATATTGAACTATTTGCAATATGTAACCATGCTGTTTTGTGCTATTTCTTGTTCAATACAATTATTGTGGATACACAGACCAGTCATGTTCGAATGATTCACTTACATGGTATATGTTGTAGTCTGTCACATGTATTTACTTACTATCCTGGCTGTATGTAGCAGGAGGCTCAAACTATCTTCTAAACCTATCAGACTTCTATTCTAATACATGTGGCCAGCCAGAAGGTGTGTTTGGGGGATTAGCTTAATGTTACAGGCGGCCCCTGGGTGTTGGAGAATTAACAACTTGCTCATCTCCAAACAAACGTCACAGTCTTGTTCTATCTTTTCTGTTCTAACCTTTTTTCTCTCGCTCTCTCTGAATCGCTTTATATATGTTTGGTCTATCAGTCTGACTTCACCTCCCCCTCCTTCTAGACTCACCGTTGTATGCTTAAAACTTTAAAGAAATAATTGATACAAGCTACCTTGATGTGATGATTTCGAAATTTGTAGGCACCTGTAGATAAAAGAAATGTTAACTGTATCGCTTTGCTTTAAGATACTCGCCATTTGAAGTTAGCATTTATAATAGATGTATTTATTTATTGATTTATTTTATTCAAAGAGTGTAAGAAGTCAGCGCTTGACTCGCACTTCATTATTTCTGTCCTCACGAATACTGTGGAGCAAGCGATATGTTCTATTTTCCTTCGTGTATCGCACAACTTGTTCAGAATCATTCTCAGGGTATATAGGGGAGAGGGAAGAATGAGTAGGCAAGATTGTTCTCTGAAGTCCCAGACAATGTGACTTCTAAAAATTATCTCTAATAATTTCCGATATCTTATGTTCAGAAAACAGCGACCACATGCGATGCGATTCCAAAGACGGCGAGACACCGACCTCTCTAATGCTGCAATCGCCTATGATCCTCCGCCGTCATGACGTCACGACAGCCGTTTACGTCCATCCTGATCAAAGCTGCAGCAGCGTCAGCAGAAGCACCGCGACAGGAAACGGAAGTAGCCGCACGCCCGATTCAGCCTCGGTGACCATGCGCACACTGCGCCCAGTTTACTACCAGCGCGTGTTGACCAACAAAAAACGCGTCATTAAGATGTTGTGCGTTATCGTGCTGGAATACTTTGTCTGCTGGGGCCCTCTCTACGCACTGAACACGTGGACGGGCCTTGACTACATGAGCGTCAGACTCCACGTGACCATGTCGCAAAAGGCGGCCATCTTGCTCTTGGCCTACTTTTCCTCCTGTGTGCATCCCATCACGTACTGTTTCATGAACAAACGGTTTCGGTTAAGCTTTGCTGATGCATTTCGATGTTGCTTTAAGAATGAAGGCCGGATCCGGTTGCACAGTGAAGGGTCTCAAGCAATGATGATGTTGCAAACATCGGGTTTTAAAAATAAGAGAAACGGTATAATTCAATAACATTTTAATTTAATCGAATCAATTTCTTTTTAAAGTGATTGTTAGATGATGACCCGGAGATTATTTTTATGTTAATCTTTATTACTTTCTGTGATTGTCTTTTCAAAAGTACGAGCAATATTTAAACACGTGCGATTGAAGATACTGTTCATTTTTAATTCTGCATAATTATACATTTTCTACAATCGTGAATGTCACAGAAAGTATTGCAGAATGTGTATATAATTGTATTCTGCTCCATTTTTTGTTGTTGCCAGAATTAAAAATGAAGAATAAAGTTGAGTTAATTGATGATGAATTCATTCTTGACTTAAATGATATTGGGGCTGCAACAATTAACTTGCTCTCTCAGTAGTTAAAATGTAATCCATTATTTAGGAATCGTAACCTTCCACTATAAGTGTATCACCATGTATAAAATCTTTGGTCAGTCAAGAGGATTGGAAACGAGTTAATAGTTTGAGGACTGACGTATTTCTAGAAATTTACCAATTGCAAACAAGGAACGATTATATTTACATGATTACTCGATTTTTTTGTGTAAATACAAAAGAAATTATTTTAAAAGTTTGTTATTTAAGAACAATTCGTTTTGAAATAATGAAACACTAAATGCCTTTTATTGACTGAGATATATCTATATAATAATTAAGTATTACATTCGTTTTATCGACTGAGATACATCTACATAATATTTAGGTATTAAATTAATTTTATTGAGTGAGATATATCTACATAATAAGTACAACTCTCTACAATCGCCAGTACTATACTTGGAATAATAACGTCTATAAATAAAATGTGTAAAAGTGGGATTATAAGATTTGAAAAACACAGAAAAACACAACAGTTCTCAAAATGTCTCAACATAAGTAAGAGAATAGTCTTTATAAAAGTAATTGATATTTTGATAGCGATTTATTTCAATAAACACATTAGTAAATAAAACGTCAATGGCTAACAAACAAAACAGGAAAAATAGATAAATAACAGGCAACATTAAATATGGTCATTGTATGTAACCTCTCACTTTTTGTTTGTTTCAACGTTAAAATTGTTTCGTTAGTTTTCAGTCTTCAACGTGGTTCAGGATAAATGTGGAAGGTTATAGATCGGTGCATTCTGACATAAATCGATCATCTTACAGGCTGTTATATTCTAGCTAAAATTAAAATGTCTTTTGTTTACCTTGTAATGCCTTGATGTGGCAGCAGTTCTTGGTTAAGTAGTAAGAAATAATTCACTTGCACAGTTTTAATGATGGGTCACTGTCAGGAGTAAATGATTTAATAAAAAAAAAATGAATAAATTATTTGATTATAAAGATGAAAATCAATTGATTATAAAGAAGGAAATTATATGAATTTAATCATGGAAATTATTTTAAAATATTTGTTTCTGAATTTTAATTTGTTTGAGAGATGAAAAAACACCGCTGCTTGTATCTCTGTATGCTGAGAAGATTGTCGATGGAATTCACCTCAATAAAGTACAAGGATTTACTCATTTTAATTAATTATATATGTTTATACATATTATATGTATGCATAAGTATGTGTTTGTCTATGTTTACTTATACATGCATATGTACGTGTATATATATAAATGTTTAAATGTATATATTGTTTGACTATTAAAGAGTATTTAGTGCTCGTATAGCTTTTGACTCGTACTTATAGTTACTATGAAATCCACTTGCTCTGTTGCATATCTTTACGAAAGAAGTACAGCTATTAATATTTTCAGAACAGGTCCTAGTTATTATTTCATGAGTAAGTACGTTAGTACAACCATCCAGTGCATTATTAATTAGCTCAGAGGAAATGTATGTATGTCAAGAAGACTCAGTCTAATGGTATACACACATATACACATACATACATAAACACATATAGACACATCCATACACACATACACACATACATACATTAACAAATATACACATATACATACACACATATACACATACATACATTAACACATATACACACATATACACATACATACACAACTACATACATACACAACTACATACATACATACATACATACATACACATACATATATACAGGGCAGTGTTGAGTAGTTTTGGCGAGTGTGATCACAATGCACGCCAATGCAATTCATGAAACAAATAAATAATGACAACTTAGATAATGTAATCTCTGTTCCTTTAAACTGAGGTCTGTCTGTCAAGAGGACAAATAAAATCGAGACGTCTACAGACTGGTTGAGTAACAACCCATGTACACAAATAAAATTCTTTCACTTCATGATCAATAGCGAAATTGATTAGCGATAAGTACAGTTATTATTGCTCTTAAATTTGACCTTTCAGATAACTCGAACGTTTAAGAAAGACTTTATATATGAGTGTACACTCAATAATGAGTGTCATATTCCTTGATATCAGGAAAAACACGCATTCTTATTTTTAATAAATGTGTTCCGGGATTTAATGTTTAAATCTGATAACGAATATTATTTGATTTATTTTCTTTTCGTACTTAATTAATTTATTTTTCTTCTGAATAAATTATTCTTTTGAATAAATTAGCTAAATATCTACTGCATTTAAGATAGTATTGAGATAGTACATATTTTAATGGTTATTATTTCATACAACTCTGATACTATATCGGTAAAATGGGACCCTCTGTTCAACTGTTTATTGAAGTGAGGTCAGTTACATGAGACAGTTCTGACACTATATCGATAAAATGGGACCCTTTGTTCAAACTGTTTATTGAAGTGAGGTCAGTTACATGAGACCGTGTTCATGTAACGCTCATTGTCAAAAGTAAAATATGTTACAGTTCAATTAGCTGATAAGTTTGTATTTCATTAAGATATTTTAATCATATTTCATTTTTCTCACATCCATACAAGTAATTTAATTGTGACTGTTCTTATGTTTTGTTGCTTAATCCTTTGAATTTTACTGAACGTAAATGCTACTTTAACTATTTCCTTTCCTTCTTTAATTATTGTCTTTCGTTTTCTTTTCTTTTCTTGAGTTATGTAATTATGTGGTGTACGTGTATTAATTATTTCCTTTAGAAAGTTTACTCTGGAAATATATGGTTACTAATGTATTGTGAGAAGATCTGCTATATTTGTTTATTATTCTTCACATTGCTGGCTGTGTGAGTCACGTTTATCACTACGATAACCACCATCAGTTTTCAAAAGATTTTCATGGTTTGTCTGATGTGTGACATTAATTTTAGCCCAGTCACATTTCATAAATATTAAAATATTAAAATATATTAATTTAAACAGTGTAACATGTAATGGTATTAAAAGGCGCACACATTCATAGTCCATTCATTTAAGTTTCAAGGAACGGTAGACATGGTGTTTTCCTGTTGATGTCTAGTGTAGGAGAAGTGGAAATAATTAAAGTAAATTAATTAATTTGTAAACCTGACCTGACATAGGAGTGAGTAATACCGCAGTCTGTATCAATGGGAAGATTGAAATGTTAACACTGGAGGAGATAATCGTAGCATAATTTCTGCCACATGAATGAGTAGGTGTGCAAAAAACACCTTGACCCATAGGTCAAGGTATGTCATAGGCATCAGTTAACGAAGGTGATGACGTTGATCGATGAGCAAATCTAAATGACTTCCCTTTGCAACCACCATTATCTTCGGCTGGAGGAAAGCGGAGTCCGGCCTAATTAGTAATTAGAAATAGTAAAATTGTTTGAATGCATACGTCAAAAGAGTTTTGAGAAGAGTGCATGTGATTTCTAGAACTAAATTCATGAATCATTCGCATAATATTTTTTCACTCTTTTGTTTTATGAAAAACCAAAGGGTTGTTGTTGCTGTTTTTCCATTCTTCAATTTGGTTGTAGTGTGGTTTCTCATTCCACTTCACCCACCACGTGTTCAAGGTACTACAAAACCAGTCCTCGTCTAAGTTGGAGATAAGCTGAGAAAAGCATTACATCAACTGCTCACTAGAAGGATATGGGCAGGCAGTGCAATAATATAAGTTGTCTCCCCATATATTTTATGAGACTTTTATATAAAGAGACTGAAATAAAAACTATAGAACTATAAACTTTTTTCAGTGGTGGTGGGGGACTAGAAGCTAGAGAGACTGACTCCAAGGAGGACTATATTTTTCTGAAATAGCTAGATTAAGAAATGTAAATTGTAATTGATGTAAATTTTGTTTTGATTGTTATCAATTTTTTCTGTTTTTATTATAAATTCTTTATTAATGTTCACTCATCTTCGTGGTATTCCTTATCATCTTCATGTTTATGTAAAATTCATCTTGTTTTGTATGTATTGTCTTTATTCTATATTTTGTGAGTAATACTCAATGGGGGCTCGTTAAGCAACCAGGTGTTTACCCCAAATGTTGTGTTATCCTAGATTGTATTAGTTTATTAATTAGTTTACGGGCGAACAGCCACTTTTGGCATCGTCTAGGTATGAACACTTTGCTGTAATTAACAAGTGGTTAAGATATAGTCACCTGTGAGAATACCGCTTAGTGTAAAGGGTATTACACTTTGGAGTACTCTATGAGAGAAGTAGGGTATTGCATCATAAAATCAATATAGAATAAATTTCTCTTGGAAGAGAGTTGCAAATTTTATAAATAAGAAGTGTTTATTGTATTTGTATTGCACTTGATAGAGTTGAAACCTTGTAAAGTAAATACCTACCTAGCGTTTCGAAAAATAGAAGGTTCTTTTGAAATGGAAGATGAAACGGTTCTCAGAGATTTAAGGGCAGTATAAAGAAGGGTAGCTGAAGGGGATTGAGGCTATAAAGGGGAACACATTGACAAATATGTGGATAGAGAAATATCTGCATAGAAGGTAGAGGAAAAAGAAAGAGAAGAAATAGCTAGAGATAAAAGAAAAATAGCCTTAGACATAAGATGGGCGGAGTATTGAATGACGGTCAGCATAGAAATAATAGCAGCTCTAAACGAATTGGTGGAACCCGTGAGAGATGCTAAGAATTTGAAACTGGTAGAAAATGAGATAAAGATAGAACATTCTAAAGGGCATGTCACAAAATTAAAAGTAGAATGGCTGAGAGAAAAATAGCTAGAATGTGAGAGGTCAGATAAACGAATGAAAAGAAAAATAATGTAGACAGAAAAAGGTTACAAATTAACGTCGAGCGTTTGGTTGTAAAACTGATAAAGTATTCATTAATGTTCCCCAACCTAAGCCTGGTTGTAAAACTGATAAAGTATTCAGTAATGTTCCCCAACCTAAGCCTGGTTGGAGAAGAAATAAGATGGCTAAGAAAGTTAAGAAAGACAGTAAATTTGAGACAGTTACTGTAGAAATCAGTGACACAGAGACAGCTAAAATCAGTGACACTATTAGTGACCCGCAAACATATTCTCAGCTAACAAAGTCACAATAAAATGTAGTTTTATGGTTAATCAATCAACCAACAGACACACACACATATACTGTAGAAAACATCAAAGTGTTCAGACAACCATTGTGACAAGCATTGACAGCCACCACATAATTCCACAATGTTTTGTTATCAAGTTTCAACCACGCGTTGACAAATATCCCTTTATGCTGGCTATTCAGTTGAGATGTTTCAGACTACATTTTTGGACCCAGTTGAGTGAATCTTACATTAAAGCCACACCCCAAAACTACAATTTTAAAATTCAAAAAGCAATTACAACGGAAATTTATATTTTGGCAGTGCTCGCAAGTGATAATCGTCTTTAACAATTTAATTAATTGGAATAAGCATTTTAGATTCAAGTCGTTAAAATATAAATGCAGTTGTTATTACATACGTTCTTAATAATTAAAAAATAAATACTGGGAATAAATTAAGTTATAGAATGCAAATTATAAATTAGAACAATCACACAATCCAAATATATATATCCAATAAATATAAAATTCCTTGGCACATTAAGAGCTGTTGCATTTACTTTTTCTCCCTCGATTATTGTTTGCGTTTACTTTGTTTTCTTGTTTGCTTGATGTCATACGGGACTATACAACGTAAAGCCATGTTTTTTCTCGTTACTTTGTTTTCTTGTTTGCTTGATGTCAAACGAGACTACACAGCCTGAAGCCACGTTTTTTTTCGTTTATTTGTTTTCTCATTCGTTTGTTTCATATCATACCGGCCTACACACAGCTTGAAGCCATGCTTCAGACAGCGTTCCAGAAACAATATGAAAGATAAAAGTCTGGAACCACTTTTCATCCATTTCCGGACTCGTGAAAGTCATTGAAAGGTTTCTAGCTCAGCATTGCAGTTCTGTAACTAAGAGCAACACCGATACCACCTGAATCAATCTTCAGGAAAATTTATTTTTTAACCCACGAAATAATTGTCCGTGCTTGAGCTGAGCTCTTTTGTTGGCCATCAATGCTAATGCACGCTTACGTTTAAAAGTTATTCTTAATAGAAGCTGCCAGAGGCAATTCAAATGAACTCATTGGTGAATGTTTCTCATTCCAACACCTGCATTCAATCTTTGTAGGATGGAGGATCCGACCAAGGATTATAACTTAGAGGAAGACGTTATAGCCAGAACTGGGGAACTATATTGTAATTGATCATTCTCAAACATTTGACGAAAAAGTATGTGGTCTCTTGTATTTTGTATTATGCACATTCATTCCACAATGCACACACAAACAAAATAATAAAAATCAATAAATTAGTAAATAAAAATGTTTCTGCTAATGGAACAACCCAGATGCTTTCTAACCATTCGCCTCTCGTCTCTAAATTCTATTTGAATGAAATGATCGTTATAATGGCAGCGTTTCTACTATTTGCATTTTACAAAATGTTATATGTGTTCAAAAACGCCCACACTCTTTATTGTTTATAAGAAACTATAACTACAAAATACTGCTGCTGCTACTACTACTACTATTAACAATAATTATAGTTATAATTATTATAATAGATGGACAAACACACATACAAATGAGATAGATGTGTGACAATCATTTTCTATCGCATATATTTATCTCTTTTCAAGCTTGTAAACAATAAACATTAACTTTGCTAACACCCAGGGTTAAATGTAATCATTTCAGAGGGATTGATCTGGGGCACACTCGTTACTGTACTTTTAAAACGGGTGTTACTGGAACAATATTTGATCGACTCTGCTCGTACAGATCAATGAGATATCGGCCATCACTTTAGTCCCCCTACTCGTAACTGAATTATATGCTTGATTTAATATACCTTTTATATGCCTTCAACCTTGGGAACTATAAACTGCTTATCATTATGTGTGAGAGGTTTTCTTTTTATCTGTAAATATTCATATGTGGCGTAGTATGGATCACGACCCAAGAGAATATATTATTGCAAGATTTGATGTTTCTTCTTAACGTACATACGTTAAAAGTGTTATGCTTTGAGATTTTTTAAAATATGAGTCACACACGGATTAATCATAATCCATCATAGACAAGACACAACGGAAAGTAAAAGAGAGGTTTAAAACAATTCACATTTGTGTACCCACATAAAATACTATTACTGATATAATCATTGTTATTATTATAAGTACTACTAGGACAACTACTGTTTGCTTCGCGATAGGTAAAAACCACTTGCGTTTTCTTAATAACATAAAATCAGCAGAATAGCAACAAAAAAAAAATAGTTAAACGACAAAAAAAAAACCCCACAAACATTCCGACCTTAAACAACAACAGAAGCAAGCACATTATTGAAACAGCTCTCGACCTAATCGCTGTGTGTGTGAGTTCAGCCAGGGGTAATGAACAGCAAGTTTCAGTAGGGGAGACAATTATTTCTCGTCTTTTACTTCATTTTACATTATTTTCCAGATGAGCAATTACACTGAAAGAAACCTCCCATAGTCTCTGACACATAAATTAAGTCAGTTGATGCGTGACGTTAATGCACTAGTTCAATGTTAAATTCAATGCATTTTATTTTACTTTACTTTATTTTATTTTATTTTATTTTCAATTCATCGCTCGGGAAAGCGTACGAAAAGAAAAGAATTAAATTCACACGCGACCGACAAGGAAACACGTTCAAGAATACACGTTCACGTGTAAATTGTGCTTTAGATGTAAGTGTAGCTTAGGACAATAACAGCGAAATACTTGGTACATTTATCTTCAAAAGGAACAGGTAAGATCAAAAGAATAATGCTGTTCGCCTGGTTTGACCACAATGAACAAAGAAAGAAAATAATTTAAGCCTGTGTACATGTGCAAAAATATTTAAAACAAACTATCTCAATACTGTTGTATATAACTTTGACAAACAAATCTTCATCGAATCATAACCCAACGTTAATACAAACATAAACATTAGTTTTTCTCAACGTATTACTTTTTTTCAATAGTATTTATCGTTTATTAAATATAATTTCACTACTTTTGATTCTCTCAAGAATAATTTAATGCGTCACATTATTCGCAACACTTTATTTATACAACGGCTCAGTTCAAGCAAACACTTGGAATTTTGTTTGAACAATTGCTGATCAATAGGAACAATGCTTTGCAGGCTTCAAAAACTACTTCGTATATCACAATAATAGTTCTCTGGTACCGAACATCTTTACGTCGCTTACAACATTTCGTGCGTTGGCTGGGGACAATAGACAGGTGACCGTGTCTCAACGACACAAGCAATGCTCTGTCAAAGATCGTAGCCTTCAACAGGACAAACTGATCAATGGTGAGTACTGCAATAAGGAAGGGTAGGCAACCACTGCTTTACAGTCTTGGGCAAGAGAGTGATAAAATACGGGAACTTTCTCCATTCATTGATTAGAATATCATTTGTAATACAGGATTTAAGGACAGTAATAAGTACAAAATCAGATACTTTATAAGAAAGGTATGTTTGCCGTTTTAATAGTCTGAGGTCTTTATGGGTACCATTCAAAGTAATAATGATAATTATCAGTAAGCATAGTGTTGGAGTAGTAATATCATGAATAATAATAATAATAATAATAATAATAATAATAATAATAATAATAATAACGAAGGACCAATTGGCAATTGATAAGGCAATAGTGACTGACAGCAAGAAACGAAGAACAAATCTTGCAATGGCATGGATTGACTATCAAAAGGCCTATGACTCAGTCCCACATTCATGGATAATTGAAACATTAAAATTGTACAAAGTAGCGCCATCAATACAGAACCTAATTCAGGAGTCAATGAAAAACTGGAAAACCACACTCACATGCAACAACACAAATATTGCAGACATAGCAATAAATTGTGGAATCTTTCAAGGTGATTCACTATCGCCACTGCTGTTCTGCATTGCCCTGAACCCTCTCAGTCACGTGATCCAGAAAACAGGGTTAGGATACAAAATGAAAGCAGGACAGGTTATCAGCCATCTACTGTACATGGATGATCTCAAGCTGTACGGTAAAAATGAAAGTGACATCACATCACTGATCAATACTGTCAAGATCTGCAGTGAAGACATCAACATGAAATTCGGCCTTGAGAAATGTGGACGAATTGTCATCCAGAAAGGCAAGGTCAAAACAACAAAGGGCCTGCAATTCGACATCGGAAAAATCAATGATGTTTCAATAGAAAATGGATATAAGTATCTTGGGATACTACAACATCAAGAAAATATGCAGAGAGAAGTGAAGTCCAAAGTTAAGAGAGAATATGAAAAACGTGTTAGAGAAGTCCTGAAATCCAAGCTAAATGGGGCGAACAAAATACAAGCCCTTAATGCATACGCAATACCTGTAGTAAGCTACACTGGAGGTATCATAGATTGGACAGCAAATGAAATAAATGAACTGGACAGGAAAACAAGAAAACTACTCACAATACATAAAGCCTTACACCCAAAAGCAGACGTAGACAGACTCTATGTATCTCGAAAAATGGGAGGCCGAGGTCTCAAGAAAATTAAACATGTCATTGAAGGAGAAGTCATTGGCCTTGTGGACTACATCTGGAATAACAATAAAGATGATCCACTGATAGAATTAGTAAAAAGGAGTGGACTATTCCAACCACCAGAAACAGACAAAGAAACATGGAAGAAAACAACGAAGCAAGAACTAGCACATACCTGGAGACAGAAACCTCTACATGGCCAATATGTACGACAAGCAGACGAAATATCAACAAAGCAATCAACGTACAAATGGTTGAAAGAGGCAGGATTGAAAGCAGAAACAGAAGCACTCATAACAGCTGCACAAGATCAAGCACTCAACACCAAAGCACACAAAACGAAAATCATGAAAATTTCAAATGATTCCAAATGTAGACTTTGCAAATCCATGGATGAGACAACAGAACACATACTATCTGGATGTCAGGTTCTGGCTGGAACAGAATACACCAAACGACACAATGAAGTGGCAAAACACATACATAGAAATCTGTGTGAGAACTATGGCATAAAAACCCCAGAAAGAACATGGATGCATCAACCAGAAGCAGTCATCGAAACAGAAGAAGTCAAAATACTGTGGGACTTCGAGATAAGAACAGACCGGGTGATTCCTGCAAGACGACCAGACATTGTAGTTCTCAATAAGACCAACAGAACAGTAACAATTATTGATGTCGCTGTTCCAAGTGATAGAAACATAAAAACAAAAGAAAGAGAAAAAATAGAAAAATACCAAGACCTCAGATTAGAAATCCAGAGACTGTGGAATGTAAAAGCAGAAGTGATACCAATAGTGATAGGAGCCTTGGGGAACATAACATCAGAATTGGAAGGCTACCTGAATAAACTCCCTGGAAACCACAGAATCGCTCCACTACTCAAAGCAGCGCTCCTCGGAAGTGCCCACATCCTCCGTAAAACTTTGGATCTCCCAGAATCTTGGTAAGATTCCGAGACCTAGGATCTCAGCCGACAGTCAAACAGAAGTCGTGGAAAGAGACTGAATAATAATAATAATATTAATAATAATAATAATAATAATAATAATAATAATAATAATAATAATAATAATAATAATAATAATAATAATAATAATAATAATAATAATAATAATAATAATAATAATAATAATAATAATAATAATAATAATAATAATAATAATAATAATAATAATAATAATCAAGGTGTCTCGATAGTCCAGTGGTTAGAGGAGAAAAAATCTCACTCAGAAAGTTAAGCAGCCTGAGCTGTGTCGACATACATGGATGGGTGACAGCTTCAAATCCCAACTCTGGACTATCGAGGGAGGGAAAAGCGGCCCCCTCCAAACTACACGCTTGCCCTTCCCATTCATGATGGAGAAAACAAACTTTGATTCCATACCGGATCAGACTATATATATATAAAAATTCCTTGGCACATTAAGAGCTGTTGCATTTATATTTTCCCCCTCGATTATTGTTTTCGTTTACTTTGTTTTCTTGTTTGCTTGTCAGACTTCGCCCGGGTTAACAAGGTATGCGCTAGGCACTGATGTTTCGGGGTGTTCTAGTGAAAAATGGGCTACGGAAACGCAAGCAAAAAATCGGAGGAAATGGACCAGAACTTATAGTGATAGGAGCCATGGGGAATATAACATCTGAAATGGAAGGCTACCTGAATCATAGTAGTCTCCCTTTTGCATATAACATTTTAAGTTGTATGCACGAATACGTGGCGTGTTTAATTGTTTCGAGTTTAGACTTAGAATACAGACGGATTTGTCTTCTCCTTTAGTAAGACGTTTTCCAGCTACAGAGAGATTATGTGACCGTGAATGTTTATCTTTTATGTTGTGGAAGAGAGCAAACATTTACAACGCCCACATATCCACCAAGTGAGAGACGAGTGGCGCCTGCTGGAGGATCATTAATAAAATAAAATTAAAATTCTCATCACTTGTAATTAGTTATGAAAGGTCAATTAATAATAAAATCATTTTCATTAACTAAGTTGCATTGTCGTCACACTTTCAATGTGCGAATGAGCCATAGGCATGCAGTAGACGGGGGTCTTAAACTTAAATCAATATCAAGGTCGTATTGGGACCAGTGAGTTAACCCAAAGGACTCATCACTGGAAACCTCTTTCAAAAAATATACAAATCAAGCAAAACATAGAGCATTAATGCAAAAGAATTATTAAAGTCACTTTTGAAACTATTTTGCGATTAGTTAAATTATATTTATCTATTTTTGCCCACTTAGATGGCAGCGTTTTGCATCAAAGAGATCATCAATATTAGGAGTGATATCTTGATTCGAAGCCAAATATCAATGTTGCTTGCAAATGTTGGTCATTAAACCTTGACCTTAAAACTGATATATGAATCTTTATGGATGAAGACACTGCTCACATGTATGTGCACTTCCAAATATTGCCAGTATCTTTGCAGAAAGAATAGTGCCTTGGAAATCATTTTCGAGAAATAAAGATGTAGAATTCCGGTTTTGCGACTCCAAATACATTTACTCTAAAATGGAAACTCACTACAGCTTCACTACTTTCTTGTACATTTCCTCAGTAACATTTTCAATTTTCACAGCAAATAGTATGGAGAAAAGTTTCAAGCTGTGGTTTGAGTGTGCCGAGAATTCATTAAAATCGAACTTCATACAGTGTGTGTGTAGGTTAGAAATTGTAAGAACATATTCTTGTAGGGATTTAAGCTTCAAGAGTTCCTGAAGATTGTTCGAGTTTTTAAATTGATCAAATTACCAGTTATAGGTTATTTCGTTGACCTTGAATGACGGACACTATCTTGCATCTACATTATCTGTGTTAGTCTTACTGCAAGTTCAGTACATTCGGGTGACCAATAACATCTGTATTACCACTTGTCCTTTTACACGTTCAGAGTATTCGGGTGAGCTACTTTTACAAGTAGGCTTTCGGTGAATGATCGCAATGATTTAGCAAGTGTTTCAATGCCCTCACCGAATCTTCACATCTTGCAATTGCTTTTGTCGTCTTGCAATTGCTTTTGAGTTTTAAGGTGCACAACGTTTTCCTCTCTAAATTTTCCATTGATTGTGTCACGCTTTTCTCTTTTGCACGGACACACAGTTTCCCTTTTGCATTGTTTCATTTCCCCCCTCCAGCATAGTGTCATACGTTTTCCTTTTGCATTGTGCCATAATGGGGACGTGCATTGTGCTTCACATGAACAATAATTGTTTGATGATCGATACTGTGTCTTCCGCGACTGATCTGTTTTCTTTTCGACGTCAGAGTAATTTCAAAGGGCTTTAATTTCATTAAGTAAAATAGTGTACGCTTTTAGCTGATAAAGGGCTTTAATTTCATTAAGTAAAATAGTGTACGCTTTTAGCTGACAAAGGGCTTTAATTTCATTAAGTAAAATAGTGTACGCTCTTAGCTGACACTCGGTATTTAAGATCATGGAGAAGGCGAGAGAATAAGGATGAAGGAGGAAAGAGGGTTAGTTTCCCCTGAGGGTGTGTATAATCCGAGTGTCTGTCTAAATGCACAACAAGGAGAAAGTCACAAGGTTAATCGAAAGTAGTATGATAGGCACTAAAGACCATGGCAGTGACCAGGCTAAAGGTGCGCCGAATGGCCCTTTTACCATTAATTAATCTAATTTAAAACTAGTGAACATCCCGCACAGTTACAGATAGTATTAAGCCAGATGAAAGTGCGATCATCTCTTTACAATGAAAAAGGACAAAATAAATTAAATCCACGTAATAAGAATTAATTCCCTTCACGAATGGCCAGATCATCAGAAAGACGAAGAGGAAACAAGTCAGAATTACTTCCCTTCAAGCTAAGATTGACCGTGTCATCAGAAAAATAAGAGAAAGTAAGTAAATGGTTAATATAATTGTGCAAATTGTTCTAAATTGTGTTCCTGGTCAAATGAAATAACTTAGCAATTTGAAGATCCCCTTGAGGTAGATGATGACTAAGGCATTGTTTGCTCCAGCAAATGTCTCTTGCAACTTAGTGGAGCTAGTGGAGCTAGTGGAGCTAGCGACTGCCAAATTCATCCGCACTCCTTTCCTCGTTTTCCGAGTGATCTGTAATTAATTTCAGTAGCAACTCCCTCTTATATCACTAGGTGAGAAATGCAGTCAATCAAAGCTGAATCTCACTAATAGTGATTTTATTTATTTGCTTATCATTCAGGATGATCAAGGGGTTTACACTTGTAAACATTAGCTGTCTCCATTAACATGAACAACCAATATGATTTAATAAATATGTACATGAAATATTCTTTGATATACAAAATTAAATTAGTTCACGTATTCGTTTACACTTAACATTACATATTTTATTGTTGTTTTGTCTCTTTTTTTGATTTGCTTTCGTTTTGATGTTTTGGATTTTAACAAAATAATAGAAATAACTGAATCACTGATACAGTGCCATAATCTCTATGACAAGAATTTACTGCAGTACGGCCATGTGTTATCCCGCATTATCACGCATGTCTTTATATGAATCCAGATTTACTAAATATGTAATGCATTTACAGTTCAAATTTACATCAACACAAACGTAATATTTAATACAGTCCATCTGATATCTGTTCCTAAACTAACTTTTATACACCCATCAAAATATTTTCTAGTTTTATTGTTCAAATGAAGAAAGATAACTTAAGAATTTGAAACAATCCTCTATTTTTCAGATTCACGGTTGCTTCCCTTTCACCACACAACGAGTTGCGATTACCCGGATTATAACTGATTGCGAGAAAACAAAAAGGACTAAAGGAAATTGATCAGTTTATTCACGAGTAAGCTAAAGCTAATTATGCGTGTGTTTTTTTTCTATACTCTCCTGCTTTTAAACAGCCATTTTCAGCCATTTGAATGCACTTATTTAATCTAACCTAGCAAGGCCACCCAAGGCATATTATCTGTTGGAAGAGAGGAGATAATGGTGATACAAATGTATGATAAAAGTAACCGTTTTGTTGCAAACTGACAATAAATAACAAAAAAATAAATAAAATTAAAATGTAATCTACCATCGACTGATAGCATATTTATAGTTGTTTAGCTGTTTTATTTGTACTCTCATTTTGGAAAAAAAATAAGTAAATAAATAAAAGGAAACACTCACTCGCGCGCATGCACACACACACACACAAACACACATTAAACAATGTATTCTCTTCATTCCCTTTATTATTTTTCTCCCCTTTGTTCCTGTTCTTCTAATCTTTTCCCTTTTTATGCCCTTTCCTCTTGTTCTTCATTTTCTCCCTGACTCCTCTGCATGTTTTCTCTTTTCCTTCACTTTCTTGTTGTTCCTTTCTTCTTTCAATTCCTTGTCGTTCATCTACTCTTTCACCTTCCCAAATCTTGTACTGGTCTTTTTCCTTCCCTTCTCCTTCTCTTTGTTTTTATTCATTGCCTGCTTATCCTTTTCTTTCTTTCGTCCATTTTATTCTGTTTCCTTCAGCTTTTATCATTTTGTTTCAATCTACTTCAACTCCCACTAAGCTTACGTATCTTTTTTGTCAGTATCCTCTTAACGTTGTTTTTATCTTTACAAGCATCAACGTCCACAAAAAATTGTAATATAATGGTTGTTGCTCTTCTTATCTTTGTTATTGCTGCTGATAACGATGATTATGTTGGTGATGTATATTTCTAATATCTGAACAATTTCCCTCGAGGTTGATTTTAACAGACATTCAGTCAAGTTGTATACTTGTTCAATGATGCGGCTGTCTTCAGCACGTGTTTCACAATCATACGGTTTGCAATAAATCCCTGCCTTTCATATTTAGGTGTTCCCTCGTGTCCCTTCCAGAAGCACATTACAGAACTGTTCGATAACATTCGATGCTCTCTCCAAGTACGCCGTAGAGAATCGTCCTGAATACGCATGCGCTATCAAGCACGCCGTAGAGAATCGTCCTGAATACGCATGCGCTATCAAGCACGCCGTAGAGAATCGTCCTGAATACGCATGCGCTATCAAGCACATCAGGAGGTGTGTTCTTGATTTTCCGTGCACGTTTACTGAAAACACCATGAGGAATATTCAAAATAATCATCATGAATTCTCGAGACCACACTTAAACCTGAATTTTCGCTCTACTGGTACTCGAATGGAATTCACTGGAATAATCTTACAGCAACACGATTTACTGATAACTTGATGAGTTACATCACCAACATAATCTAGTAGAGCACAAAAGCTACTTAGTACAACATGACAAAAGTAAAACAAAAAACCTGTCCCTCTGCATATGTGAAATTAAGGCAGCACTAAATTTCAGCATATTTAATCTCTAAACTCCTTTTTCTTTAAAAACATTTTCAACTTATCAACCTGCAACAATTTAATTAGCTCAATACTCACACAGCATGAGAAACAGAGCATCGATCAAAATTCACAAGTACAATGTACATTATAATCAAATTAGTGAAGATAGAAATAATGGTTCATTTACATAAATAATTCTCCAATCCAGATTATAGGTCAATAGCAAGCATGTACGAAATATTCTATGTCCATTATTTCTTTATCAGTCAGTTAACTTACTGTACGGTAATGATCGCCTTTATGACCAGACTTTATGTTCAAATTCAAATGAATAGAATAGAGTACTTCTTCAACAAAGAAACTTCTGGTCCATCCCCATTAGATGATTTTGTAATGAACAAGTGTAAAACAATTAGTCAGGAAAAATCCTCCTCTATTTGGAACTTGTTTGGAGTGTGTCAGCAATTTTCTCGCTTATTCTCAACTTGAATGGCTTACTCCAACTCTGACACTTAGAAAAAATACCATTATAAAGAGTGCCAGAGATGGGTCACTTTATTAAAATAACAAGTTATATATATCAGCTAAGTCTAGAAATAGGGATAGGCAAATTTATTCTGCCTACTGTACCAAATGTGATAGAAAAGATGGTGACAACATTGCCATAATATATGCCAGTTTCTTACTCTATCAATTGTGATAGATAAGGTGGCAACAATTCCAGAATGTATACCTCTGTCCTTTTGTGTCAAATTTGACAGAAATGTTGGCAACAATGCCAGAATGTACACCTCTGTCCTATTGTGTCAAATTTGACAGAAATGTTGGCAACAATGCCAGAATGTATATATCTGTCCTATTGTGTCAAATTTGACAGAAATGTTGGCAAAATTGCAAGGATTCATATGAGTGCCCTACTGTGCATCTCAAACGTTTAAGAAAGCAAGAAATTAAAATTGATCTAACTCTGCTGTCTTTCGCTTTCCAACCTGGAATAGCACGATAATCATCCAAAACCTTTCAACTTAACTGAGTGCCATGCACTAAAGATTGTACCATTATAATCGTAGTTGCAACAATTGATCTGGCTCAATAAATCAATCCCATACTCTAGAGACTGTATCATTATAAACACATGACAACTGATTTGGCTCAGTAAATCAATCTCAAACTCTAGAGATTGTAAAATTGAAAACACGGTAAGAATTGATTTGGCTCAATACACCAATCCCATACTCTAGAGATTGTATGATTAAAAACACGGTTACAACAATTAATTTGGCTCAATAACTCAATCCCAATTCTAGAGATTGTACATCTAAAATCGCGGTTGCAACAATTACCTTGGCACGATCATCATCCAAAGTTCTCGACATAACTCAATCCCATACACTAGAAACTGTATCATTAAAAACATGAAACAAACAGTGAATCATTAGTACTTTAAGAAATCGTTCTGTGTGCTCTAGTATTAATGAGATTCAGAAACATCACATTTCCTGAGGTCGTTGTTGTCGAGTGCGTACCGTAACATCTGACCGGCTATATACGAATCAGTTATCAAAAGCCCCAAGAAATGTTCGCCTTGAGCATAAAAATAACCAGTTTATTTCTTAAGCATTTATCGCAAATTATTTTTTTTAAAATTTACATTAATTTACTTATTTAATTTGAAATGAATGAAGCGTAATTTTAGTAAGGAAATAATTTGTAATATTTGTCCTGAGAATTACGTCATTAATTTTGAAACAAATGACAGTAGTTGAGTAAAATGTATTTTGCATCGACCAGCAATGTGCAAAATTTAGCTAAACTTAATTTTCTATGATTATAAATAAATGATTTTAAAGCGCATATTTTTAGAAGTCATACCATCTAGAAAATTGGTATACAGAGTTATGGTACCTTGTGTTTAGAGAAAGAAAGAATTATTACAGTTCTGAAAATATGTAGTCTTTATTTTTTTTATAACAAGTTATTGATAAAAAAATATATATTATTCAATCATTAAGCAAACTAAAATCGGCAATGAAGTTTATAACTTTAAAAAGTTGAAGTTTTGTATTGTTAATTATCCAAATTCAATATTTAATACTTTAGAGTAAAATATAATGTACCTCTACCAGCTTATCAGTTCGTATACAGCATGAAGTCATAAGTAGTTTTTATAAATCATTACTACTCATCAGGGTGTAATTAAAATTAACATATTTGATATGACAGAAATAAGTATAAAAATAAGATAATCTCTCAATATAAGACAAAAAAATTAATTACCATATTTGAAGATAATTATACATAGAAAGGTACTTTTATATTATTCTTATTACTCTCTATAAACAAATTAGTGTTTGTAAAGAGTAAAATATAAAAAGAAAATAACATGCTTCAAAAAGTTACTTTTCTTATTTACGAGTCTACTGATACAATCTTCTTTTAAACCGCTAAAGCGATGTTTCAATGTGCTAGTAGTCGTAAACACGCTTTGTTCTAGGTTAAGACAACGTACCAACACTTGGAGCGAAGCGAAAATGGTTATTATCATGTTGGCAACTTGAAAAGGATGACGACTCCAGGAACTTTTTTACATTTTACAAGAGCGTTAGCCTCCCTCTAGTCATCGTTTGCACGTCTAGCGCAGGGTTATCAATCGGTGTTCCTTTAGAGATCGCTAGTGATTCCACGAAAAAAAATAAACATCGTAGATATATCAAGTGTAATAGATGGGTTTTCTGATGCCTGAAAATGATATCAATAGTTCCTCCAGTGTGAATATTGAAATTATTCAAACATCGTTGGTAAAACTATTGATGTCAAGTAATCTTTACATTGTTTTTGATACGTGTATATTTTGATTGTTGATTTAATAATTTTGTTTTTGAATTTATTGACCTTCGTACACATAATGATAACCATATGTTCGAGAGAAAAGTGGGTGAATGGGAGGGGGGGGGGGCTCGCTAATGTAGATTAAAAACGGATTTATCTTCTCCTTCAGTAAAAAAAAGTCTTCCACCTACGGAAATATTGAAATACTGTGTGACGGTAAATGTTTGTATTTAACGTTATGGAAGAGAGAAATGTTTACCGTTTGACTTTTACAAGAACAAACACATTACACAGATTTACTTTACTGAAGACGAATAATTTTATTTAAAACACAGCATTATTTTAACTAGCAAAGGCGAGTTTAATTGTATTGAGAACACAGCATTATTTTAACTAGCAAAGGCGAGTTTAATTGTATTGAGAACACAGCATTATTTTAACTAGCAAAGGCGAGTTTAATTGTATTGAGAACACAGCATTATTTTAACTAGCAAAGGCGAGTTTAATTGTATTGAGAACACAGCATTATTTTAACTAGCAAAGGCGAGTGTAATTGTATTGAGAACACAGCATTATTTTAATGTGTCCAGACAAATGCGACAGTAATAAGAAATATCACATAATAAAATTAGAATAATCTTCCAAGAGCTGAATAATAATCTATGCCGAGAATAAATATTCTGACGTCTGCAATGCTTATACGCAAGAATAGCACACGAGCAGCCACCTTGCTTTCATTGGCTTACAAAGTCACGTGTGCACTAATTGATCTTTGGTATGTTCACTTTATTTTTACACGCCCATACACTTTTGTTTGCCATTCACTGAAGCTGGATTGACAATGGGGATGCCTGCATTTAGTCAATGGCTTATCAGTGCCTATTTTTATCGTTATTCACGTGAGTTTGTCCAATATGTCCTGGTTAATAGCGCGCAGTGCTGTAAACCCCAGTCGGCCAAAGCTATATACTTAATGCACAAAACTTAGTTTTCTGAACTAGTGGGACTTGGGATGGAAGGTTGGGGTGGGGGGACAAATAGATGTAGGGTGCTGCATTAAAAAAAAGAAAGATGCACAACAAAATAATTTTCGCAATTTTGCACCACTTTTCTCAAACCTCCCTCTAATATGCATTCCGTTATTGAGAGTAATTTTCATATTAATCACTGAATGTAGGTTAAATTCATACAACATTGTTCAGTATTGCTATTATCCAGCGGGTATGGCTTAGGAAATTAATGCTTGTAACATTTCTTGAATTAGCGGGTATTGTTATATAAATCATACTTTGATACATAAAATTGTGGTCTAATTATAGTGATGATCATGTGACCCTGGCTACGTCTGTTAGCGTGGTCAATTTCATATTTCTTTATCTGTGTATAACATGAACTTCTGCTTGACAAACACATTAGATGTTGCATGATTGTAGTTATATGTATATTCAAAAATAAATTCCTGATTGAATTCGTTCGTTAATGAGCACCGGATGACCCACCCTCCAGCATGTCTCTAAAAGAGCTCTCTTTAGTTCTTTATTTCTGTCGTCCCGGTGACAGTGTACCACACGGCCTCTCTTGGTCGATTATTGTGTCCCGAGGATGTTTACGCTAACCGCTTAAGACAAAACAAACATGAATCTGTCGTCCACCCACTCACCCCCGTCCACCTCTATTCCTGCAAGCAAGAACATCTTTAAGCCGAAGAGAAAAAGAGGTTGGCAAACACTTTACGACCGAAAACGGAACCGTGTCAGCTAGAAAACCATTGATTGACATTAGCTGATTGCTGGCGCTTGTTTGGGCGCTTCACGACTGTTATCAATCCGCCAGTGCAAAACAGTGCCGAGAATGCGTGGAAGTTTTGAATTTGTTCAGGCCATAGCACTGACGACTTTTGAAAGGGAAGAAATGAAAATCAAAGTATTGATCATCTTTTACTCATTACATGTGCAGTTTCATAAGAATATACTGTATAAAGAAATACTCCACATTCTGTAAGATACAAAGACTTATAGTGCATAAGTTCTCCGTGTATAGTTTATTTCAAAGAATGGAATGAATATTACCTGTCTGTCAATACGTTCATAGAACGTTCGAGCGCACTCGCATGATTCTGTAGTGTGTATGTATCTGTGTGTGTGTGCGTGCATGCGTGCGCTGTTTGAGTTTGTGTGTGCTGGTAAAAAGTAAACGCTTGTTTTGTCATCAAAGACAAGTCAAAGCGTTAGATGATTTTTTTTAAAATTATTTTTTCTACTATCTTTTTGTCTGAATATTTTTCGCTCTCAATAATTACGAAAGTTTCAAATGTTTGATTGGTTTAATTGTTTGATTGATTGTGTGGTGAATACACGAGCTTGTGTTTGTGTGTATGTGTGTGTGCGGTTTTTATGCGTGGTTGTGTGCACGCGTTAAACTAATATAAAGAGTATATTTTATGATTTCATAATGAGAGTGAAAGAGAAGGAAAGTATGAGAGAGAGAAAGGGAGAGAGAGATAAAGAGAAATAAACATTAGGCATTTGTTTGAGAGTGTTATAATTTCGATTTTATGAAAACATACTTTAAGTCATTAAAGTGTGTGCGTTGTTAAAGATGAAGAACCTATAAAAGCATGCACATTTTAATATTATTTAATCATTAATTTCTAATAAATGTATAATATTTCAGAAATAAATATTTTTTAAACAAATAACTTAATTATTGTTGTTTTTTTATTGATTGCATTTACTTCACCAGCAACACATTAACTTTGCTTGCAAGCTACATGCAAAGTGTAAACTCTAGAGAAACAGGCTTTCTTCATTTCGTTACAAAGTTTTCCTGCCGACACTGTCATTAACGATGACATTTTCATCATTTGAAATTCGAAAGACAAGAAAATGCTTTAGAGGTCTTCAGGGGATAATTTGAATGAGGAGGACCTCGGAAGTTCTTCATCATATTAACTGTCGACAGAGAACCAATTCTTTTTAATGCTGCCATAATTGCCTGCTTTGCATACAAATTTAATTTCTTCACAGTTATTTGGAGACATAGTTTCTTGAGGACAAGTCTGGCTTTTCAGTTTAATTTCCGTTGAAGGGAGGAAGATGATTTTTTCTCACAAAAACATAACTGATGGAATCCACTTCTTTACCGATAAGCATATTCCACGTATATAAGTGCCGAGTTGTTCACAATCGTGAGCTCCGAGTATGAATCATGTGTGTGTGTCAGTGTTTGTACTCTGTTTACGTACTTGACTCTGTGAGAGTTATTTCCCTTGTGCTAATCGTTTCCTTACCGTACGGCTGTGTGCACATTGTGACAATTATTTATTATAGTGACTTTCCATGTGTTAGTCGTGTCCTTGTTGTGTGGCTGTGTGCACATTATGACGATTAGCCTTCTCTTGTATTAGTCGTCTATTTACTATAGATCTGCGGGGTATTGTGGGGTTATTTATTTTATTTACTTTAGTGACTGCCCTTTTGTGTGTTGTGTCCTGTGTGGGCATTTTAGCTGTTCCTTATTCTTACCATTCGTGTGTAATAGTTTTCAGTTTGATACTTTTCCATTCTGTGCAAGTATGAGGACTTCCTGAATTGACTTGTTTGCATTTCGCACGTGTGGACATCCTAGTGGTTTACTAGTTCTTTGTGCTTACCATCTGAACTATCGCACTTCACCTCGTCCTGGAGGAGCAGCTGTCAGTGTACCGGAGTTGCCTTATTCCACATGCAATGAATTTTTGCTTGTTTCTTCTCAACGCGCGTTGTAATGTGTTCTGAAAATCAGTATTTCATGGCAAAACGATGGGAGACCACATTAAAACCATTTACCAACAAGATCTTCAAGATAAGTCCAGCCTGACAAAGTTTTTTTTTATTTTTTTTAAAATATATATACGAAACTTTGCGCTCTTTCATAATCTCTAAGATGTCTCCTTCTGTAGTTCGCACACTATTGGCTGCGTAAAACCACCTGTCAAAATGTCATATTTTTTCATTAGAAATAAGTTTTTCAGTTTGCAATACACGTTTGGAAAACAAGCAAAGCGTCCAAGAGTGGCTTAAAATCGAGAAGCCAGTTGTGAGTACTTGTTAATTCCAAATGTCGGACAGTTTCCTGTTTGAAGACGCGTTTTGATTGTTTTCTTTTTACATTTTACGTTTTGAAAATTATCATATAAATGAAACTAATCAACATCGGAAATTGTGAAACGCGTTCGCTTTTTTTCTTGCTTGCTTTCTTCTTGTTCATTTATTTATTTCATTTGTTTCCTTTCGAATTTCAACTTCTTCATATTCTATTTTCTGGCTCGTTTTCATAATTTAGTTTCATTAGCTGCCTTACTTAACAAACATTTATTTATCGTTTTCCATTTCAATTCCTTTCTTCATTTATAATTTATTGGTTTTATTCTGGTTTCTCTTTGCTTCTCTATCTGTCTTTGTTTATTTGTTTTTCTAAATTTCTCTCTGTCTTTGTTTCTCTGTTTATGCATTTTTCTCTGTTGCTTGTTTCTTGATTTTTGGTTTGTTTGTTTGCTTCTTTCCTTGTTTCTTTATTTGTTGTTTCTTTGTTTCTTTGTTTGTTTGTTTGTTTCTTTCTTTGTTTCTTTGTTTCTTTCTTTCTTTCTGTCTGTCTTCCCTACTTTATGAAATATCATTCTCATATCTGCATTTAATTTTTCACTGTTTTTTTTTTCTACTTTATTCTTTCTTTGTCTCTTTCCTTTTCTCTCGCTTACCTTTTCTCGTTGCCACCTTCATCCAACATATCAATACCTCTCTCTGCCTCTCTGTCTCTCCCCACCGCCCCATGTACATTAAAGAGCATGCACACTCTAACGTGAACATGAGTCTATAAAATATACATAAAACATCCACACACCATTTCTTTACTCTCTCTCTCTCTCTCTCTCTCTCTCTCTCTCTCTCTCTCTCATTCATACACACTCTAATACGAAAATTTTATTTTCTTCATCTGTTCCTGAGAGAAATAAAACTATATAAAATTATATGATTCGCCAAGCAGCAGAACTCAACATCTTACTAAAATAATTTGCGGTACACATCATATACATAGGCAGCGTTATGTGGCAAGCCCTTCAATATTGTCAAAATTACGAACTATTAATTTCAAGGTGATTACCACTAATGACTATAATGACTACTTTACCAGTATTACTGACACATTACAGGTATCAGATTCTTCTACAAATAGACCGCTCTCAACTTTCCAATTTTTTTTCATCAAGAGCTATCTCAACACTGTCTAAAAATCATTACATTTTCAATTGCTATGTCTTCAAGACTTCCCTAATCTGTAACCGAGAAAATTATTTTGGATCAGAGGGTATCAATCATAAACATTTTGTGTTGCAATTCCACACGTCATTCATTGCATATGTCCTATTGCATTGATTTTAATCACTCCCCATCCCTGTTTAAGCATGTTAGTCACACAGATCTTCACACGTGGTGAAAGTGAAGACGAAGATAACTATTAAAAGGCCAATGCTGTTACTTCTTGCTGCATACAAACTGGCTTGGTAGCATTGAGGGTAAAACATTTCTCTATGCACATCAGTCTGACTTCAGAAAATATCTCTTCTCATACTGCTCCCTGCCAGAAGACAGACTTGGTTACAGACTCTAAATTAATGCAATAAAATGTAAAATAAAAGCACAAGAAAATGCCGTCTTCACTGATCTGGAACAGCTTTGGATGTCATCAAACACACCAAACTTCTGGAAAAACTCAAAGTTCACGGTCTTTATGAAAAACACTGTTGACCTTTGGAAATCAAACCGTCACAACCGTATTTAATGTCTAAATCAATACCGAACTATTTGTCGTCTTGTCCAATAATATTTAGTGTAGATCCTCATAATTGTTGTTGTCCATAGTCCCATAATATTTGGTGTCCAGTCCCATAATAGTTGGTGTTCATAGTCCCATAATGTTTGGTGTCAAGTCCCATAATATTAGGTGTTGTCTCTTAATAGTTTGTTTCCAGTTCCATAATATTTGGTTTCCTGTCCCAAGTTTCGTAATATTTGTCATCCATTCCTGTAATATTTGTCATCCATTCCTGTAATGTTTGATATCCTCTCCCATAATATTTGGTAGCTAGTCCCATAATATTTGACGTCCCTCTGTCATATGGTGAGGAATCCTCCCCTATATTTTTCATATAAATTTTATTTTTTTTAAAATAAAGTTTATTTCTGAAGTGGATGTTGAAGATGGACAGGGCAAGAGGGGGAGATAAGCAGTTTGAGTGAGTGAGTGCGCGTAGAGTAATAGCCGCTGGGTAGGACTTTTGTTTGTGAGAAGTTAGATCCCTAAGCAGTAGCACAGTCGGCTTAAACGTTTGATCTCCAATCTTGTCTTTTAATCCAGTCAGATGGTTATGCAGTTTTAAGGCCGATGTAACTGAGAACTTGTTTTGGGATATATGGCATGTGTCTTGACAGAATGTAGCTGTAGAAGATGTGAGAAGGTCATAAATATTATTTTTTTTAGTTCTTGGTGTATTCTTCAATTTTATTGCTTAAAATAGGTAGCCTAGGTAGAAATGAGCGTGTATTCTAGTCTGAGAAATCCAGGGTGGAAATTCTATTTTTTACTTCTTACAAACGGGTATTACTTGAGTCCCTCCTATAACAGGTTATAAAAGGAACAGAAGACCCTTGGCTAGAAAAGGTAAAAGTGTCTATGTATTGTGTGAATGTTAATAATAATAATGATATTAGGAATGCTATTCTGATTTAAATATGTTTAATGCAATTTTGTTCCAGAGGCTTTTTGCAAATTAAGTATTTCTTAGTGTAGTAATTTTCAGTATATTTAAGGTCTGCAATTATGTTAGTTTAAGGGTTTCTATCTTTATTCTTAAATACATTGTGTGACTTTGTTATCTTGAGCTTCTGCTAGCCTTCTGTCTCGGTGATGTGTAACGTGAGAGTCGCTAAAAGATTGAAGCTAAGTTTTACTATGGACAAAGTCTCCAGTGCAGTGTTGTAATTGCCTGAACTTAAAGAGACTTTCAAATTTATCTTCTCCTTTGGTAAGAAGTTTTCCACCTACGGAAATATTGTGCGACGGTAAATGTTTGTCTTTAATGTGGAATTCAGAAAACATTACAGCGCCAGCATATCCGCCAAGTGAGAGAGACGAGTGGTGTGTTTTGGAAAATTATTAATGACATAAATTAAGATTATCATAACTTGTAATTAGTAATGGATGATTAATTAATAATAGCAATCATAACCAATAAAGGTGGCGTTATCGTCACAGATGGCAAATCTGTAAACAGGCCCAACAGTATCTTTATTTTCATATCTTTATTTATTTTCATATCTTTATTTAGATATTCGAGTTAAATTGCGTTCATTCTCTGTCTTCACATGATGGCTCGAACAGGCAATTGAACAAAGGAAAAGTAGAAAAGTATATATATACCCAAATCGACCATGTTTGGATGCTATAACAGCCTTCAGGGAATACAACTTATTTTTTCCCACACGATATAATTACATGAAACAATTCCACCTTGCACCTACATTTTATTGTCTTATTTTTCAAGCTCAGCATTTCTACAATCTCGACAAACAATATTTCTTAATCGTTGAACAGTGTAAATGTAGTTAACTACGATAAGGAAAAGATTATATATATTGAGTCATAAACTCGAAAGAAGGAACTCGATCGAACTTTCCAAACACAAATAAACAGCACCCTCTATGCCCCACCACCACCTTGCAGTGAACGCAATTTAATATAGCCACCTGCGACCTAGACACGACCACCAGTGACAGAAATACACAAATTACGCAATTTGCCGACGATTTCTCCCTCTTCCACGCCCACTTGGATGAAAAGCAACTCCAAAGAAACCTTCAGCAAACACTTGACCAAATAGAGACCAGGACTGACAATTGGGGGACTAGACTTGGCCCCTGACAGACCAAAAGCAATATACTTCACAACCAGACAGAAGAAAATACAAGCACATCCTAAACATCAAAGGAAAACCAATAACACACGCAGAATCCACAAAATTCCTACGCATCACCTTTGACAGCAACATCACTTTCAGAGAACACACAACAAACATAACTCAAAAATCCAACAGAACCCTAAACCTACTCAAAATGACAAGAAGAGAAGACTGGGGAGCAGACTCTCTCTCTCTCTCTCTCTCTCTCTCTCTTTCTTACACACACACATACACACATGCACACACATACACATACACACATACATACACACAAGCACACACAAGCATACACACACATACATACATGTACACACAGACACACACACACACAAGAAGCATCCAAAGCACTTATATATTCCATAATAGACTATGGTATTACCACGTACTCACCCACTAACAAACAAAATACAAACCGTCCGAATCATAGCCATCAGACAAAAAACATACAGTTCTAGAACACATCAACAAATACTACCCAGACCACACCAAAATATACACAGATGGCTCCAAAAGAGATGCAGGCACAGGTGCAGCAACCCTCACACCCATCTCTCTAAACACCTTTAAACTCATCCCACTTCACTCAACCATGACCGCAGAACCGGTGGCCATTAAAATGGCTCTATCCAATACAATATCACCCATCCAGCCCCCACCATCCATACTGGTACTCACAGATTCCTACTCATTCCTACAGGCGATTGCTAACCCACAAACATTAAACCGAAAACTTTAAATAGGTCAAATCAGAAACCTATTAAACACACTCCAATAATGGATCCCCAGCCATACAGGATTCGCTGGCAATAAAAGTGCTGACAAAGGGGTAAGAAAAGGAACTTCACAGGGTCTCCCCCTTCCCACCCCAATCTACAGCACATAAATCATGACAGCTATGAACAATCATTTCAGGATAAACATCACCCCGTCACCCTTTAAAGCCATATTCAGACTAAATGCAACTTTCATATGTTCACACTGATAACACAGTAGAACATTTCTTCACCTCCTGTCTATAGTACTTCGAAGAAAGAGAAGAACTTAAGAAAAATATCACGACACTACAACTACAATTTGCAACTGATACTGTTTTATACCCCACCCCACCCCTATCAAAACATGTCAAAAAAGAAATCACAAAACCTTCACACTCTACCTACAACAAACACACACTATCAATGCCATTAAAAAATAAATAAAAATAAAAATAAAAAGCAGCAACCTTTCTCCCATCCTCTCAACAGCATCATTGTTATAAGACAAAACAATAAAAACTACATATCCACACAAAACATAACCCACTAAATAAATAAAACAACGACACTCGCGCCAACGCCGAGCCAAGGCAACAAAACTCCAGCAACAACACCAACTCCAGCACCGAGCAAGCACCAACGCACCAATCATCCTTCAATTCCAACACCAACTCCAGCGCTTCCCGAATACTGGAGCACTACAGATCAGAGAACGTCTTATGATGAAATGATCCTTGAAAGCCCCAGTGGTGACGTAAAATGTTATCTTAACCAACACCACCACATCGAAAGAAGAAAGATCACAAGGGAGATAATAGCCACCTGAACCTGGCATGGCATCTACCTTAGATGCGTAAAGTACTGAACAGAATTAAGAACCTTATTAATGTTGCAAGCAGTCTACTTTGTTTCCGTCAGCACAACGGACAACCGTGTGTCGTCCCTTGGGATACATGTCTGAAACTCTATACAGTGAACTTTGTTAGGGGTAAAAGGTTTCAGACTCAGCTTTAAACAAGACTTGTGTGAAGAGTTATGTTGTATTTCTGATAACAATAGATGTGCAGTGAATGGTGAATGCGTACTTAAAGTATTTATGCATGTCTCTTTTCCAGAACAGGATAGAAAATATTTTTAAGTACTATGATTCCTTCTTTCCTGACTAGAACATAACCAGTAAACTTTATGCATAAATCCTCCTTTCAAGACCGCAAATCCCATCAGTTTAAACCACATTTGAATCCAACTTTCCCAATTTGCATGCACGCAGTTCACTCAACATTTGATTCCGCATTAAAGAACATAACAGTTTATAAAAATCCAGATATGAAAAATCAGAATATGCCTTTCCATAGAGCATGCATTTGAATGTTCGAACCATGCTTGTTTATTGAACAGTGACGTAAGATGAAATAAGTTATACGCTACGTGACGTAAGATGAAATAAGTTATACGCTACTTGACGTAAGATGAAATAAGTTATACGCTACGTGACGTAAGATGAAATATGTTATACGCTACGTGTGAGAGAGCATTTATCTTGGCTGAACTGATATATAAAATGTATTTGTTAACCTTTCTACTTTCACACACTATACGCATTATACTTTGAATATTGTTTCTTATTTTATACTTTATATAATTTATACTGCCTCTGTCACTTGTATATATTACATTTTTCATTGTATTTGTCTAAAAAATATTAATTTCTATTAACTGTGATCCAGTATATCTATGAACTTAAATGGTTGTTCATAGTGTTAGTAAGGAATGTCATAATTATCCATTATGTTTAACGGATTATTAAAATGTTGGTCATCTGATCAGAATGTCTATGTACGTGTCTTGTGTACTGTCTTTGCTGATGCTATACAGACATCTGCCTACAACGTGTTCTAAATAATTTGATTATGTCATTCCGGCCACTGTGTGCTGTTTAGAACATGACAGCGTGCAAGCCTGCTATGTTGGATGAGATGCTATGTTGTTGACTGTGCAGAACATCACCTGAGCACAACATTGAAAGGGCACGACACTTAACCGGAGACTATAAATATTTTGCAGTGGTTAGGAAGAGCTGAAGATCTTTCTACTGAAACACACTTAAACAAATGTAGGCTGAGTTTGACCTCCGCGTGACCCAGTTCTGGTGCAAAGATAATCGCTTCAATCCAAATCTGTGCTGTTATTATTGGATACAAGTCAAATCTTCCTCATCCTAGACCGCAGGGTGTTACTCACTCACCAAGAGGTGAAAATCCTGACTGTCAAGGCATCATCTGTTAGATTGCAGTGGTTTGAAATATATCTAATCTACTGAAGAGAGCAATTTGCAGAATTTTCAATAGACTACAGTAAGTTGAAAGGTATCAATTTCAGTTAAGGCAGCAAACTGCTGAATCACTCACTACAAACATTAAACTGCACAGCAACTCTTATCAATGTGTCCTTATTTAATAGAGTGAATGCATATCATTATAAACTAACTAGTTAGACGCTGTTGACTTGGAATCTGTACGCCTATTGTGCTAATCTTAAAATTGTTTCATCTCTTTTAACAACATCTTTAAACAGTCTTTAATTCCATTCTATCCTTCTGATGCCATCAGATCAATCCTCACACACTTTTGTTACATGTTAGATGCCATCAGATCAATCCTCACACACTTTTGTTACATATTAGATGCCATCAGATCAGTCCTCACACACTTTTGTTACATGTTAGATGTCATCAGTTCAGTCCTCACATTTTTGTTACATGTTAGATGTCATCAGTTCAGTCCTCAACACACTTTTGTTGCATGTTAGATGTCATCAGTTCAGTCCTCACACACTTTTGTTGCATGTTAGATGTCATCAGTTCAGTCCTCACACACTTTTGTTGCATGTTAGATGTCATCAGTTCGGTCATCACACACTTTTGTTACATGTTAGATGTCATCAGTTCAGTCATCAAATATTTCACTTGCATTTGACCAATGTCTACACCTATTAGGCGTGACTAGGGCGGGCCTATACCTTTGCCTATCTATGTGTCTGAAGAGTGATCATTCATTTTATCTTTGAGAGTGTTTACGCGCCTATGTTTCGGGTGCCCGTTAAGTGAAAATAGCACATGGAACAGCAGCTATACCCGTATTCACCCTACATACACATCACAGTTGTATTTTGTTTGGTTAATTTCTTTGCTCGTTATGTTTTCGATCTCTTCGTGTTTGTATGCATTCTGACTTAAATTCTAATGTTACATAGTTAATGAAATCGAACATGATATAATATGATTTATATTTCGAACATTATCTGGAAGGCCGAGTACAAAGTCAAGACTTATTATTCTTTATGTCGGATGACGCTCGCGTCAGGGTTCAACTATGCAAGATCGGATTATTATGGCTGATTAAGGTTCTGGAAACCAAGAAAAGCAAACCGTTTTCTACTGTCGGAAGTAGAGCAACAGCTCGTTATTAAGAATGGGATATGTATTGGTAAGCCGACGCGACAGTTTAACAAATCTATCCGTTCATCCGGAGAGTGTTATTGATTATTCGATTGCTCCCGTGGAATTGTTAACTCAACAAGAAAGGCGTACAAAATTGCCACCAATCAAAGCGAGCGTAACTTCCGTAAACTTTGCCCAGGAATAAACAGGTCGAAGTGACACGCGATAACCTAAAGAAAAAGAAAAAATTAAACGAGAAACTAGAAAATCAAATTATGCCATGAATAGAAGTCTTGAAAAGGAATGTGACTCTCTATGATTTCAATGTTTAAAAACATAATATCATAATTGCTTTTGGAAGCATGCAGTTTCATAAAATCAATATGAAAGTAGTCTTCAAAGAACTTTAATATTTGTTCTAAAGTAGACTGCCAATGGAATGGGAAGATGAAGAGAACCGATATATTTAAATTTATTGGAATATTGTTTGCGTACTTATGCAAATATGAATGTATATTTAAAGTTAAATTGCTTGTATTTAAATTAGATAAACAGTCAGTAAGTTATGACGAAATCATTTAATGTACATATGATATGTAGCTAAATGTGTATATTTAAAGTTTAATCATTTGTATTTAAATAGAATTATATAAACAGTCAAGATGTTATGTTGAAACGTTCTATGAAATATAAGCTATGCTGAAAAGCTGTATGAAACATACGCTACTTTGAACTGTTGTATGAAACATATGCACGATGCGTAGAGATTTATTAAGTATGTGTATGATGAGCAGTTGTTCCTGTTAACATTTTGTACCTAGAGTATGACGGATATATTATAGCTCATCACATGACGGGTAAAAAATAAACTAAATGTTTTGCTAGGAATATAAATGAATTTGATTATTGGAAGGCTTGAATAAAAGTCTCATCACATGACGGGTAAAAAAATAAACTAAATGTTTTGCTAGGAATATAAATGAATTTGATTATTGGAAGGCTTGAATAAAAGTCTCATTACGAGTTAAACTTCGAACATCATTGAACTTACCTAAGCTGCCGTTCGAGATGAGTGCCCATCGCACCACTCAACATTACGTATTTTAGGCAGACACACAGACACACAGACGCACAGCAAAAGAAATAATGTGTTGTCGGGGTCAATCGGTATTGATAAGATAATGTCATGGTGTAGATTTCTTGTTTTTTAAACTTTCATAAAATGATGGGGTAGTTTACTTTTTCTCTAAAATAGAAAGACATCGTGTATGAAGATACTGACCGAGCATATTAATATTTTGTTGTCACAGCCTACACCACTACCACTATTGAATAGCATGCGTGTGAAGCGTGACAAATTATTTTTTAGAAGAATTAGTTCAGGGATGCTTACGTCATTGCGGCGTTGTCACATGACACGTGATGTGCAACTGTGTAACTATTTTTTTTATATGTAAATTTCTTTCCTTTTTATTTTACAGAGATAAGAATTCTAGAAAAACTTGGACTAATAAATTGCTGTAACTGTATTCTCTCTTTTTCTGTCAATAGGCGACGGGAATCAATGACCGTGTAGACAAACTATAAACAAGAATTTCTATGTTCCACCCAGATGATGCCTTCAATCATCGACTGATCCACACTTGTCAGAGGACAAACTTTTACTATAAGCCAGTAAAGCTATCATTAGATTGCGCGTTCATGTTAGTTTCTGTCTCACTATTAGCACACTCCCTTATTAAATAATGTTCAGTAAAATATATTTTGCAGGGCTGTATCGGAATTGAGAAAGAAAGTAAGAAAGAAAGAAAGAAAGAAAGTCAGATAGACAGACAGACAGACAGACAGAAAGAAAGAAAGGCAGACAGAAAGAAAGAAAGAAAGAAAGAAAGAAAGAAAGAAAGAAAGAAAGAAAGAAAGAAAGAAAGAAAGAAAGAAAGAAAGAAAGAAAGAAGAAAGATAGAAAAAAAGAAAGAAAGAAAGAAAGAAAGACAGACAGAAAGAAAGAAAGAAAGAACGAACGAAAGAAAGAAAGAAGAAAAACGGGAAAAAAGAAAAGGAAAGAAAGAAAGAAGGATAGAAAGAAAGAAGGATAGAAAGAAAGAAGGAAAGAAAGAAAGAAAGAACGAAAGAAAGAAAGAAAGAAAGAAAGAAAGAAAGAAAGATAGGAAAAAAGAAAGAATGACAGAAAGAAAGAAGGAAAGAAAGAAAGAAGGAAAGAAAGAAAGAATATAATTGTGAAAGAACTAATGAAAGAAAAAATGATGAAAGAAGCAGAAAATAAATACATATCAATGAGAAGAAAGAAAAACGTGAAACAGAAATGGCAAGATGAAACTTAAGCAAAAGAATAAAGAAAGAAAAGCGGAAGAAAAGAAATCAAATAAGTAATGGAATGATCTAAAGTTTATTTTCTAACGGTGACAATTTAGACTGATCTTTTACAAATCTGATTTTGGAATATTTAATAAACAGTTGCCAGTAATGGTGATGACAGTAATTCAATGATAACAATATTGATATCGATAAAAATAAAAAGAATGTGATTTTGAAGACTATAATGACGACGACGATGATGATGATGATGATGATGATGATGATGATGATGATGATGATGATGTCGACGACGATGAAGATGATGCAACAAACTCTTTAAAGGATATGAAGAAAATGACAAGGTTACAAATACTGAAGACATTGTACGTGCGCGTAAAATGTCAATAACAAAATATACCACACTTAATTATTTCATCGTAATTTTTACAAGTACGAGATGTATTTGTAAACAACAGTGTACTCGTATTAAAAACAGCGGTGTACTCATATTAAAAATAGCGGTGTACTCATATTAAAAACAACGGTGTACTCATATTAAAAATAGCGGTGTACTCATATTAAAAATAGCGGTGTACTCATATTAAAAATAGCGGTGTACTCATATTAAAAATAGCGGTGTACTCATATTAAAAATAGCGGTGTACTCATATTAAAAACAACGGTGTACTCATATTAAAAACAGCGGTGTACTCATATTAAAAATAGCGGTGTACTCATATTAAAAATAGCGGTGTACTCATATTAAAAACAGCGGTGTAATATTAAAAACAGCAGATGATAAAGACCATGCAGTTTATCTCAAATTAAAACAGTGTGGTATCGAATATCTTTCAAGTTCTATGTTATAGAGTGAATTTCAAGTAGATAATTAAACCTTTAAAACAGTTTTGCTTCGAAAATATCTAAATTAACTTTCCTAAAATAAATACAATAGTTGGAATACTTTTATCATCCTTACAAGCAAAATGAAAGAAGGAGTAATTACTATGGTTCTTTGTTGGGAACTATTTTTGCGCGGGGACAAGAGTGCTGAATTGGATATAATGTCCGAGGGTTGTATTTGTAAAGAGTGGTGTTTACCGGTGTTTTGTGAAAGTCTTTCTTAAGCAGCCCCTGTTTAGCACTGTATAAATGTATAGGGTTGGCTTATGCATATCTCTAAAGAAGACTGGTGTTTACTGGTTTCGTTTGATTCCCTTGCTAGAGCAGCTCATGTTTAGCACTGTATAAATGTGTAAGGCTGGCTCGCGCAAACAGTTGCTCCATAGAGAATAGTAATAGCCAATTGAAGATCGACTGTATTGCACAGCAGGACATTGTGGCAAAATGAATTTATTTTTATGGAATGTGTCAAGCCAGATTGTGGAGGCGATTCAATCTTGTAGTATACTTCTACGAAGTATTGATGTTGCCTGTGATAATTGAACACTCATGCCGATACTAACACATGATGTTTCTCTCTCTTTCGTACACTTATGAAGTGAAATACTGATTCTATTTAAGTTGTGACTAATGCTATGACAGGTGTATTGATCCTCTTTAAGTCATGACTAGTGTTGTGACTGATGTGGTGTAATGATACTCTTTAAGTTGTGATTGATGTTCTGACTGTAGTGATATATTGATATTTGTGTCATGTCTCTGTGTCGTGACTGTTACTGTGACTGAAGTGACGTATTTATACATCGTGACTGGTGTTGTGACTGAAGTGATGTGTTGATTTCTCTTTATGTCGTGAGTGGTGTTATTACTGAAGTGATGTGCTGATTCTCTGTATCTAGTGAGTGGGGTTGTGACTGAAATAAAGTATTATACTCTTAATGTTGTGACTGTTGTGACTGAAATCATGTACCGATACTCTTTATGTTGTGACTGGTGTTGTGACTGAAATAAAGCATTGATACTCTCAATGTCGTGACTGATGTGTCCTCAGCATGTATATCGCAGGTCGCAGATGTACTTTCAAGTGGAAGTTCATTTCTGTAGAAGTTAAAAGAAGTGGACTTAGAACAGATTACAGAGGGGATACCATTGATTATAGTCATGACAGTATGATTTAAAATATCATCGTGCTTTATGAAGATTCAAAAAGTGTTTATTTTTCTAGTAGGAAGTGGTTGAAAAACTCACAATATTTCTTTAAGATATAGGAAGACGGTATATGTATGCTTACATATTTTACACTCTATTAGCAAGATTCAATCATCCAGCAGAGAGCACTGAATCAAAAGGGATATTATCGTTTGCAGGATTGAGGATCATGAGAACGTCCTCTACTTTAAAGTAATGAACAAGAAATTGAGTATGTCCAGTCATTTGAATGCAGAAAAGTGGTCTACTTTTAGCGAAATTTTCTGTCACCAGAGCGCCGGATGCCTGTAGCACGATTAAACAAAAAAATGGGTAATGGTTAAAGAGATTACCAGAGCATTCTTCGCTCTCTATTAGCAGTAAAATTATTAACGTATACTTTTTTATACATTGTGTTTTGGTTCAAAAAAAAAGCAATGCAAAAGGACGGTCTAAATTAGGAAGAAAAACACCACAGTAACTGCTAGTTTAGTACATAGGATACATAGTTTGTTGGTGTGTGTGTGTGTTTTTCTAAATATTTTTTGCTAAATACGGAAGGGTTGTACTCGTGGTATTAATGCAGATCTTGTCATCAGTCCATTACAGTGAAGTTTTGGCTGTGTCTTTGACATATATAAGGCACTTTATATTCTTTTCCATCACTATGTACGTTACTTTAAAAGGCACTTCGATAATCACTTTATGCATTTTTCTCATCTTAGGTATGTCACTATATAAGGCACTTCGATAAGCATTTCATGTATGTTTTCATTGCTAAATACGCCTCGTGTTTTCGTAACAATTACTGGAAACGTTATAGCTATGCTTGCTTACTTGAGCATTTATTTGGATTTCCCTTGAAACAAAAGGCCTCGACAACAGTCCTCCAGCGCACTCAATTCTGGGCAGCCTTTTTCAGTTAACCCCACGACAGGTTGCAGCTCTTCATTTCCTCCTCACAGGATCGTCTCCAGGTGGTCTTATAGCTATACTCGTGCACTAATGCGTTGTTTATTTTTAATTCTTTGTGTTGTTCTTTGTCAGTCACGCCTCTGACATGCTTGTCATTGACGACAAAATGTCTGCATATTGTTTTTATAACAGTTTAGTTTTACACACCAATGCAAACTGTTATATTATTGTCTAAAGCAATTGTCAGGTGGGTTGTCTCGTTTGGCTGTTCCTCTCTCTCTCTGCAATGGCAGCTTGTGACATGTGCCAGTAATACGTCCTCTTTTAGACACAAGACAGTCACCATTGATGGTTGTGTGAGGCCCAAATTTATTCTGTCATGTAAAGGAAAGTTTTATTGGATGTGTGTGCGAATGTGCAAATATGATTGTAATGAATACTGGACAAACAGACGAACGAAGCAAAACAATACAAATATGAACTCTTTCGACCGCTCAAAAACTGTGAATAACGAGTTTAAGAAAGTATGAATTAGGTTTTATTAACCTAATGGGTCGTCTCTCTCATATAGTGGTTAAATCAATCACACTCCTTTCCAATGTCATAACTCTAGGGAAGGCGGAGATGAAAATGATGACATTCAAATAAAGTGAAAATAAAAGTAAATGCAAAATACTTATGCAAATGGGGCTAACAAAATGCAAGCCCTTAATGCTTACACAATACCCATAGTAAGCTACAATGGAGGTATCATAAATTGGACACCAAATGAAATACATGAACTGGACAGAAAAACAAGAAAACTACTAACAGTACATAAAGCCTTACACCCAAAAGCAGATATAGATTCGTTGTATCTCGAAAAATAGGAGGCCGAGGTTTCAAGAAAATAAAATATGTCATTGAAGGAGAAGTCATTGGTCTTGTGGACTACATCTGGAATAGCAACAAACAAGATCCACTGATAGAAGCAGTATGAGGGGACTATTCCAACCCCCAGAAACAGACAAAGAAACTTGAAGAAAACAACAAAGCAAGCACTAGCACATACCTGGAACCAAAAACCTCTCCATGGCCAGTATGTACGACAAGCCAACGAAATATCAACAGCAATCAATATACAAATGGTTGAAAGAGGCAGGATTGAAAGCAGAAACAGAAGCACTCATAACAGCTGCACAAGAACAAGTACTCAAAATCGAAATCACACAAAACGAAAATCATGAAGATCTCAAATGATTCCAAATGTAGACTCTGCAAATCCATGGATGAGACAACAGAACACATACTATCTGGATGTCAGGTTCTGGCTGGAACAGAATACACCAAACGACACAATGAAGTGGCAAAACACATACATAGAAATATGTGTGAGAACTATGTCATAAAACCCCCAGAAAGAGCATGGATGCCCCAACCAGAAGCATTCACCAAAACAGAAGAAGTCAAAATACTGTGGGACTTCGTGAGATCGGGTGATTCCTGCACGAAGACCAGACATTGTATTTCTCAATAAGTCCAACATTACAGTAACAATCATTGATGTTGCTGTTCCAAGTGATAAAAACATAAAAACATAAGAAAGAGAAAAAATAGAAAAATACCAAAAAATCAGATTAGAAATTAGGTACTGTGGAATGTAAAAGCAGAAGTGATACCTATAGTGATAGGATCCTTGGGGAACATAACATCTGAATTGGAAGGATACCTAAATAAACTCCCTGGAAACCACAGACTCGCTCCATTACTCAAAGCAGCGCTCCTCGGAAGTGCCCACATCCTCCGTAAAACCTTGGATCTCCCAGAATCTTGGTAAGATTCCGAGACCTTGGATCACAACCGAGAGGCAAACAGAAGTCGTGGAAAGAGACATAATAATAATAATAATAATAATAATAATAGAAGTAGTAGTAGTAGTAGTAGTAGTAGTAGTAGTAGTAGAAGTAGTAATAGTAGTATATTTTATTAAAATAAAATACAGTTTTTACTGTAGCATTTATTTATTTTTAAAGCACTACTTTCCTTTCCTTTTATTTTATTTTATTTTATTTTATTTTATTTTATTTTATTTTATTTTATTTTATTTTATTTTATTTTATTTTATTTTATTTTATTTTATTTTATTTTATTTTATTTTATTTTATTTTATTTTATTTTATTTTATTTTATTTTGTTTTATTTTATTTTATTTTTAGGGAATTGGCTGAAAATAAGAAGCTAATCAAATTAAAGCTTTCTTGTCGAGTTTTTTCCTGTTCATACCCAAGTTATAAACGACCTCGTGTTGTCATAAATACGTGGGGCTATTAACTGAATTATTTTATTTGTTTTGCTTAAATCCAAGTGCAGTAAAATGTTTAACACAGATCAACAGTACGGAAAGGTGGGCCACTGGCGCCAATGTTATTTTTGTGCTGTCTTTGGGGAATAGAACTAATTGCAAGTCACGATCTACATTGTGTGGGAAAGAATGTAAACAGTTTTGTTAGTTTGAGAAGAAGTAAAAAATGAAGAGATCTTATTTATTAATATTCCGAAAATTTGTTGGGATTTTGTTAGTTTGAGAGAATTGTAGTCTACAATTTGGTGTAGAATGTAAATAGGATATTATGTCAAATATACTATATTTAATTTCACTTTAGTGGAATTGGAATCAGGAAGATTGCATATTGATTAAAATCCACTATCAAATTCATTGCAAGCAATTACTTATTATTGCAGGGTTTTACTTGTTCCTTGTAGTTCTGCTTCATTCCTGTGTGGTACTAATAGAATTCCATTTGTTTTGGGGGAATTGCTTAACCCGTTGCCTTGCCTTACTTAGCTTTGCCTAGCAGACAGGGTTGTTACAAAGTTTATGACTGGTAAAGCAGACCTAGTTCAATGCACTCCTCGTGTGTGCGCGCGCGCTTGTGTGTGTTTTCGTGTGTATATTCGTATGTTTGTGCGTGCATGTGTGTGTGTGTGTGTGTGTGTGTAGTAGTAGTAGTAGTAGTAGTAGTAGTAGTAGTAGTAGTAGTAGTAAGTAAAAGGTAGGAGATCGCCAGACAGCCTAAGGAGATAAGTACTATAAGAACTGTATTGTTGAGTTGTGTACTCTGGTGTGACAGAATAAATTAACCTATCCTTATTTCTAAACTTAATTGTCATATAAATTGTTAATGTGACCCGAATTTAGGGGATCCTTATGATGGTATATTTGTGTCAGAGTTGGAGTAAACAACTTGGGTTAAGAATATGATAGAAATTGCTGACATAATCCAAACCAGTTCCAACTAGATGAGTAGTTTTCTTGACTAATAGTCTCACATTTGTTCATAACAAACTCATCCAATGGGGATGGACCTTAAGTTTCTTTATTGAAGAAGTACTCTTTTCTAATCACTTTGAATTTGAACATAACTCGAGTCTGCACTTTAACAGACTTCCAGAGGAACAAGCTACGTACGGGACTTATAAGGCAGAACTGCTAGCGTACATTGAGGTAACTAGTGAGGGATAGAAGATTCATGAGTTTAAGAATGAGTAAACTGATACACTTTAACAGGTAATTAGTAAACCGCAGAACATTTTGATGAGGTGATTATAGCTGGACGAATTGAAAGTCGATAGTTGGAAAGATGTTAGGGATAACTTTATGACTGACAAATTACAGACATCATGCCCACTAGCACGTTTAGCTTATGTTAAGGATAAAAAATAAAAAAACTCAGATGGGATATCTAGAAGAAGCTGACAGATATGAAGAAATATATGGGACATGTGTTCAAGCAGGTTAGTTAATCAACAAGTGATGCTTAAATGAGAGAGTAACACATAATCCTCTCTCGCACCTCCTCCCTTCCTCAAGATGAAAGATAGAGTACCCACACCTCACCCCAATAGTAAAGACAAAGGTGCTAAGAACTAATCTGTAGTGTGCTTTAGCTGTGGCAAACCAGGCCATATTAAACGTCAGTGCCCAGGTAACATAAATGATATAAAACCAAGTGAAGCACCTTGTCTTAATGCATACATAAATGGACATTGTATTTCAGTCCTCAGTGACACAGTTTACAGAGCAGTGTTAGTAGTACACCACTGCCTAGTGAAGGATCAAATGTTGAGTTAAGAACACCTTGGACTCTGTGCAAGATAGATATTAAAAACATTTGTTTAAAACATCTTAAAATGCAGCTTAATAAAAGAGATAGTGGTTGAAAATAAATTTTTCATCGCCCCTAACTAGAAATAGAACAAGAACGCTCTCATAGTATCTGTTGCATTTTGTAAACAGCTCAGACAATCTAGGTTTTCACACAGTTACAGACTGAGGGTGATTTAAATGATTATCACTTTCACATGTTAAAAGTTCAAAGAAATAGAGATTCAGCTGCAATCATCAGAGATGCCGAAATGGAGGCGAGATCAGAAATAGAATAGAAAAATGTAATATGCAGGCCTCAAGTAACTCTGGCAAGATGACGTACTTGCCTCATGTCAAGGTGACATAAGATGACTATGTACAAATATTCCATCACAGTTTCCAGTGAAGAGATGGAATACACACTAGATCAGGATGCACTTTGCTGTAATTATACCTTCCAATTAACAAACTAAAATCAACCTGCAGTCAATATTACATCATCCAATCAAAACAAGGGTCGCTTGCACCCAGTGCAATCTTGCAAATGAAATGATCACTAGGAATGCAGAAGCAGACATTCCTGGAAACTGGATTCTGGAATTTAGATCCTAATCATGAAGCTAATTGTACCATGTTGAAAGCAAAGCTATGAATATAATAATTATTTGTTCAGTTAAATTCTAGTCTCATTTATCTCACTTTCATATAGTTCAACAGCTACATGCATGCTTAACATATTTAATTGTAACATTAAAATAAGTATTATTCAATTATTACAAAATCATTACAAATTTTACAGAAACCATAGAGTTAAAATACATCATCATTTCAGTCCAGTACATAAGTACCTGGAAAAAAAAGATTCTTTCACAAGCTGAATCCATGGATCTAATGCTAAAGTTTCATGTGCCGATTTTGTTCAGAGCAACCAGTTTATATATGCTAATGATTTTCCACACGAACCATTCATCATTTCGAAAATTCATTAAGAAATTGGCACATAACTCTTTCCTTCTTCTGGAATAAAGTTTTATTTAGCAACTGTTTAAAAGGCTACCTAAAGATGAACACTCTGGTCATTGAACTATTTCAGTGCAGTGTACCTCTCTGCGGAAGAATAACTATTTTTGCTGTTGTGTTTTTGTACCTCACACGATGGAAACAATATTCTGGGTTTGAAGACCAATGGCTTACTGAGTGGGTGTTTTGTTTATACTTTATTATTAAAAATCGATGCACAGCGCGTGCTTTCATTATAACTACGTCGTCTTGGGGTTCAAAACCTTTCGTCCTTTGACGTTTCCCAAAGAAGTAATGAAAACAAAAGACATCATGAATAGACGTAATCTGAATGGCTCTGTTCTTCGGGCGATCAAAGCCGGCTGCCACACTTCAAGTCTTCTTTACTCCTGGAGATCTTGGTGAAGTGGTTTTGTCCGGCACTAATCATTGTCGCTCAGGCTACCCAGGAAAAGCTTTTACGACATGCCATAAAAATGCAAGCATGTTTGCAAATAAGGTCTTTCCTTGAACCCAACGAACTAAATTTCAAAATTCAGAGTAAAATGCAGATAATATTTAGTTTTAACAATATTATTTTCCAACAGTATCACATTTCAATAGAAAACGTAAAAGAAATAAAATATTAAAATTTCCTATTTTTGTTGATCGTGAGAATTTTAATATAAAAGTTCAGATTTTATATTTAAGATTTTATCGTTTGTGTAAATAAAGGTTTATTTATAATTCATTATTGAATAAAATAACTGAATGAATTTATTATTTTATGTATTTTCCTCACGTTTAGTCTAAATTTTTAAATACATGAAGGCACCCCCACACAAACATAGATAGATTGATAGGTTGATTGATAGATGGATGGATGGATAACTAGATACATAGATAGATAGATAGATAGATAGAAGGATGGATGGATGGATGGATGGATAACTAGACAGATAGATAGATAGATAGATAAATAGATAGATAGATAGGTTGATTGATAGATGGATGGATGGATGGATAACTAGATAGATAGATAGATAGATGGATGGATGGATAACTAGATATATAGATAGATAGATAGACAGATAGATAGAAAGATTGATAAGTTGATAGGTTGATTGATAGATGGATGGATGGATGAATAACTAGATAGATAAATAGATAGATAGATAGATAGATAGGTTGATTGATAGATGGATTGATGGATGGATAACTATATAGATAGATGGATGGATGGATGGATAACTAGATAGACAGATAGATAGATAGATAGATAGATAGATAGATAGATAGATAGATAGATGGATGGATGGATGGATAGATAGACACAAAGATATATAGCTAGGGAGGGAGAGAATGAGGGAGATAATTTAATATAAGGTAAGTCATGATTAGAAAGAAAGAAAAAATGCAGAAAGAAAGAAATACATAAAGAAGTGTAGAAAGAAAGAAAGAAATTCAAAGAGAATGAAGTGCAGAAAGTAAAAGAAAGTAATTTAGAAAGAAAGAAAGAAAGAAAGAAAGAAAGAAAGAAAGAAAGAAAGAAAGAAAGAAAGAAAGAAAGAAAGAAAGAAAGAAAGAAAGAAAATTATATTAAATTGAAATATCTGAAAATGGCGAAAACATTTTATAAATAAGTGTTCCTCTCACAATTAAAACCTGAACCGAGCTTACACAACCACGCACACTACAAATCACTGACGTCCATACCGTGATGTAAATATAGTTTTGTTATCCAAATTGCTATCGATCGTAAAGCATTTTGATGTTTATCTTTCCTGTTAATAATCCTTAGATGTCTCATCCAAATGGTTTTCTCCTGAAGCACCAGCCATAGAATAGCGACTGTAAAGTGTAACGGATTGAATTGTACTACAACCGTCATGATCAAAGACATTTTCTGAGTTTGATCGCTCCTAAAATGCTGCAATATATCTGATGCCTTTAGTCACCATTAAATGGTAAATGTACCGTATGTTACTCATCGCAGATGAAAACTTTAAACGTAAATGAAAAACTATGAGAAAATCAATGCAAATGTTCTAGTACGAAAAGAGTAAAGTTTCTTGACATTCTAAGAACATTGATAAACACTAGCTTACACATATATGAATGCAGTGTTCCGGGAAAGTTCTCGAATTAGAAAGACATATAAATAGATAGATAGATAGATAGATAGACAGACAGACAGACAGATAGATAGATATATAGATAGATAGATTACTAGGTCGATCGATCGATCGATTGATAGATAGATAGATAGACAGAGAGACAGACAGATAGATATATAGATAGACCGACAAATAGATTACTAGATGGATGGATGGATGGATCGATCGATAGATAGTGTTACACACCTATTAATTTCCATTTGTTCTAGGTAACTCGACATTTGCGCTCTACTTCTTACACTTGTATTCTCATCACAACAGCAGAAACATATCAACATTTTAATGTTATCAGTATACCAGGATCTTACATCTGGAGCAAAATGTCATGAAAACTCAGAGTGAACCATATCACAAGATCATATGAAAACATATTGCTCAGAATGTAACACTAGTCACTCCTTTCATTATCTTTTTTTGCTCCTTTAGTAATTTTTTTTAATTTCCCATTTCATGACCCTCCTTTAATCAAATTTGCTTTTCATTGTAAATTTGAATCTGTAGTTTTACATTTACTCTTATGTTGTGTTATTCATTAATTAAAATGTGCTTTGTAATAATAATACGTTGTTGTATTATTTATTATTGTACGAGTTAGAAAATATTTTTCCTGTATCAAGTTTTACTGTACCCTACTGTATGAAATGCTAGGTCCTCCACTGCTCTGAAGCTGACATGAGAACTGGTTCGCTCTGAAGCCAACATGCACAGACATCATTGTTCAGTGAAACAGAGTGTGGCAAAGCTATTGTCATTGGCTGCCAAAATTACTGTCTCTAAAGCGACATCCTGATCTTGATTTAGTGTATTAATTATGATATTATTCTTGTGTTGCATCCATAAATTCATGAGGTAATAATTGCCAGATTTGCTAGGAATATAGTACAAACAGGTATTATTGTTCAATATCGTTGTTCATGCAGGTTTATACCTTTTCTAACTACGACTCTGAATACATCATTGATCAACTGGGTTTATGCATAACCTCGCACATTCAATATAAGTTTTACATTTCCGAATTTGTTTAGGATAGAGCATGTTCATAGTTGACTATATCTCCCTGAATCTAATTTTGCCACGATTAATGACAGTTTGCCTATTTAAGTGTTCGACATACTTGTGACATCAAAATTAAAGTCATTGGCAAATATGAGCAAGAAATCTGGTGAATGTTAACAAATATCACTTTCACTAAATGAGGTTTAGAAAGAAATATTTCTCAAGTAATGAAATCCACCAAATCAAAACTTAAAATAGCAATACGTGAGGATTGATTCTGTTTGATGGGGTTTCTTTCTACTGTTCATGTAAATGTTGATCACTAGTAAAAAAGGAAATATGCTTGATTATCTTTTGTTCATTTTATTTTTTAAATGAATTGAGAGTCTTACAAAACATGGGGAGACATGTAATTAAGCAATTTATTATATTGCTACATATATATCGTCTTCATCCATCCACGTAGACTTTTATAAGAGTCTACACTTTTTAGTATTGTCTATGACGATGTTCATAATTATGACCCTTAAAACCTCATTGTAGACACTACTAAAGCAATGACACCGGCCTCATAGACTGGAATCTGTCATAAACCTTTTGTAAAATCTATTTAGAAAAAATAGTTTGCTCTACTGACCTAAGCGAAAAGTGGCTCTTGTTAAGGCATTGGTTCAGTTGAAAAAACAGTCAACTTGTTCATATGTCTAAAATCCATAAAAAGTAAACTGTTCTGTGCCATCTTTCCTTTTAACTAGGACTATGGGAGGGCTGTGTGAGGACTCCACCTTCTCAATCCATACCTCAGGCTAACATAGAGTTGATCTCCTGTTTAACAGCATCATGTATGGTATAAGGTAAAACAAGTACACATAATAACACAATGAAAAGATTACTTGACATCAATGCTCCATGAACCATGTTCAAATAATTTCAATATCTATAGAGTCCTTTATCCTAAAACACAATATAAATGACACGGTAAATCTTATCAGAGAACAGAAATGGATTTTTATAGAGATTACAGTGATAATAGTTTGTACATGACCTTATGTAGGCAATTGCTGCAATAGTCTTTCATGTGCTTTCGTAAGAAAGTCCCAAGTTCATTGTCACAATACAATTGTCAGTCCTAAAACTGTTTCACTGGAGAACTGTGATGAGCTGCTATTTTCTCAATGCTAATCTGATGCTCCTTCGCCATATTAGTTCCCTCAAGCATGACAACAATGTAGCGATTTCCAGTCTTCCTTGTTCCAGAAATTCTATGATGTAGTCGAGCATACTTTGCCACATTACATTAAGAGAGTGTAGTGTTTCCTTACACTTACACACTGGGTTAGATACTTCTTGTGTAAATCCACAGTCATGTGGGTTTATAAATCAGTAAACCAAGAGATTCTTGTGAAAACAAATAAGGCTGCTTCTTTCCTGTAAATTATCATTATGGAACAAACACTAAGTTTCCAGTTTATTCATCTATAACACCATTCTTTTTTATTTTCAAGACTCAAAATTTCCTGCAACAATATTTATTAGCCAGGTACCTGCACACAGCGTAATAAATACAACATAATAATTTATGAACAGGTTCGTTAGAAACAATGTCAAGTGTTTAGCATACCATATACAAGGATAGTAGTTGACAACTTGTAGACATAATAGTCTACTCACATAATACAACTCTACGTAAAATGCAAGTATAACATAATAATAGCACAAAATATTTCTAAGTCCATTATCTCAATCAGTCAATTAACACACCATAAACTAACAACTACCTTTCATGGCCAGACTCCCCCACTCAAAATTCAAAGTGATTAGAAAATACATTCTTTTCAACAGGTAAACGTTTGATCTCAACCCATTGGCTGGTCTCCTTCTTGTAAATCTTAATCATTGGATAATAATAAAAACAGTAACTACTCATCCTCCTAAAACAGGCTTTGATTACAGCAGCAAATTTCTAGCACATTATCTACCTGAGTTGTTTACTCAAAAAATATCTCCACAAGCAGTACCCAATGTCGGATTACGTTAACACTGGCAACAAAAGATGTAATTATTAAGTATAAAAATTTAGATTTAGATTAAATTTACTCTTCCATTCTATCTATCTATCTATCTATCTATCTATCTATCTATCTATCTATCTATCTATCTATCTATCTGTATGTATGTGTGTGTGTGTGTGTGTGTGTGTGTGTGTGTGCGTGCGTGTGTGTGCCTGTGCGTGCGTGATTGTACGAGTACGCATTTACTAACACTGCACCCTGTTAGAGTTCAATTTAGACTTAATTTACAGTTCCAATTAAAAATACAAAGACAAGTAATCAATTCTGTAAAACTGTAATCAGTTCAGTAAAACTAACAATCAATCAAATTTTGAATCAGTTTCCTGTAATCACTCATTGTTTTCCTATACATTTATATGGAGGAAATGTATTTGCATTACTTGCTTTGTATTTGCTTTTAATGTACTGGTTTCAGCACTAGCATATCATATATCTCTCTTAGAACTTTTGCGTACAATTTTTATTTTAGATTTGTTTTGGTTTTCAAATGGGCAGAGGGTAAAGTTGATTACTTATTGATTGTAGAATATGGGTATCTGCCGAAGGCAATAATCGGTTGTTTACACAAATCAGACATCAACTGATGAAGCTGTTTCTAAGGTCGGATTGCAAGCTGATACCAAAACAATTGTCCATTACATTTGAACGCGAAGGGACCTCTTCCGTAACGGATGTCATTTGACTTGTCAAAGCTGAATGCCGCATTTTCCTGTCAAGGGAGATCATTCCAGCTGACGCGACAAAGCTGTCTGAAAGTGGTAAATTACGCTCGTCATTTGACGCTTTCTATTATTACACCTTTAATTTTGTGAAATATTATTTGAGAACTCTACTTTGCTCCTTTTCAAGATTAAAAAATATATGTCAGTAAATACTAATTGTTAATAGCTGTCATCCATGTTGTGTATTCCACATGAACGTGCTAAATTCGTCTGATTGAAAGTGAAATCGAATGTTGAACTCCTCGTATATGTTGATATATAACAAGTACTATGAACAGAATGCAAGGCACACACACACACACACACACACACACACACACACACACACACACACACACACACACACACACACATACACACACACACACACACACATGCACATACGCATATTAACATTTACAATTCAACAATGCATATTTTTGTTTCACTAAATACCCGTTTGTATTAAGTACGAAGTTCACTTAGAACCAGAATTTCTCAGTTGTACACTTTTTGGCTTCTTCCAAAGAAACCACACATAGTTTTCATCCCTTCTACCCGTAAATTTGTATCGTTAATGTCGTAGGCTTTATCTTTGGCTGGGTGCTCACATTTCATCCCTTCTACCCGTAAATGTGTATCGTTAATGTCGTAGACTTTATCTTTAGCTGGGTGCTCACATTTATCACTTTCACTACCAGCAACACCGTCGATACTCTCTTGTCAGCATCAGCATCTACATCACAATTATCACTATCTCCATTACATTCACAGCACTTTGACATAATCGACATTGTGTGCTCCATCGTCTTCACTAGCGACATCAACATCTTCGTCGTTCTCCATCTCGTCATCGGTGTGTGTTGTTAAAATGCATGCATCCATATACATTCGAACATTTGTAAAGGTTTGATTACATTAAGGAACCATTTATCGTGATTTACACTAATAACTGTGGTTAAAAAGTGAGATCTAAAAATAGCTATAACTAAAATTTCTTGACCGATATGACATGCGCACATTGCAGCGACAGTAATAGACTAAATACACATCACATATTTTATAAGAGGTTATTTCAAAAGGTTTGTTGTCAGCAATTTTAGTGTTTATTATACTTGCCTTTACAAAAGAATAATAAATGGAAAATATAAAATGTTGCTTTCCGTAAACTGCAAGTGAAAACTCCATGAAGAAGCATACAAATAATATTCCTGCATAGAAAAAAATGTTCCCTTTAATGCGAGTGATCTCGTCACACAAAACACGGACAACCCATACCTATTTAACCAAATACGGAAACACGTTGGCGTACATCACTCGCACTGGAGTTCATTTTCAAATAACTGCTAAACACACCATTTCCTTTTTCTGTCAGAACGCTTTCTGCTTGGAAACATGAACCTAACTCCATCCTTACCTTTTCCCCTGCCCTACCAATGAAACAAAGACCGTGAAAGTACCATGCATAATTTTGTGCACTATTCAGTTAATATTGATATTTTTTAAAGAACTGCTGTATATATTTTACAGGAACACGAACTCTTTATTTTCTGCCCAGAAAACAGATGTACGGAAATCATCCAATCGTCGCACTTCTACAATAATGAAGAAGGCACCATCCGACCTCGTACGTCGTGATTGGATAGTTAACAGCGATCAGTTTCAAAGAATTGCTGTCAATTGATGCCTCCATAGGAAGCCGAATAACCTTTTCAAACAGGAATTTAATGTACGTCATCACAATGAAATACGGGACCATAGATACTTAATGCGGTATACTTACAAGAAAGGTAATACAAAATGAAAGGGGGTGGGGGGCGAATGATCCAACAAATGAAGGAAAAGAGAAAAGGTAAAATTTAATTCCATTTAATTGCATACTTGTACTTTTACTTCTTTATTTGTTTGCGTGTATATTTACTGCTAAGTATCTACAAAGAACATTTTAAAACCTTTCTACCTATGGTTTTCATCTATCTCATTTTGAATCAATCCGACCTCCACATACGTAAGTAAAAATATTAACGAATTATACTGAGTGTGACTGTTTTGATTGCTATTTTCCCGAAAAATAATTGTTAGTCTACACTTGAAAGTACAGATGGTATTAAACGGTCCGCTAATTAATTTGCTATTCAAATAAGGTTCTTGTTGTGTCACACTTGTATGGCATTCTGTTCTTAAACTCAGGTTATAGACGTAGTTGTTGAGTCGTGTAATTATAGTTTTCTATTCTTAAACTAGTGTTATAGACGGATGAAGTTGCTGAGTCGTGTATTTATAGCGTTCTTTTATTACACTCCTATTATAGGCGACGTTGCTGAGATGTGTACTTGTGGCGTTCTCCGCATAAACTCAGGTTATATGGACGAATTTGCTGGGTCGTGTATTTATGATGTTCTGTGTTTAAACTCAGGGCGTAGAACGGACGAAGTTGATGAGTCGAGTATTTATAGCGTTCTCTTCTTAAGTTCCGGTTATAGACGGACGAAGCTGTTGGGTCTTGATTGTATGACGTTTTTCCATAGACTCAGGTTATAGAGGAAGTTGTTGGATCGTGTATTTATAGCGTTGTCTTCTTAAACTCTGGTTATAGACGGGCGAAGTTGGTGAGTCGTGTATTTATGACATTCTCTTCTTAAACTGAGGTTACAAATTGACGACGTTAATGGCTCTTGATTACCAAGTAGAGCAATGTGTCTAACGATATTTAATTTATTTTTAAATCCTAAAATATACTTATTATACCCTAAATATTGTTTCAAAATTTAGATTTCCACAAGTCTCATTCTGATGAATAAAATGAAATAAAAACCGTATATATATAACTCTATGCCTTACCTCAGTGAAACATGTAGCAAGAGCTTAACAACACAAATTATTTTTGTTGTCATATGCTTAACAAATATGTATCTTTACGTTTTAAGTCTTTTCTTGGTTTATCCTACTTTGATTCCTTGATTATTTCAGTGGTAAAGGAAATTATTGTACATTTTCCGTGATAAATGAAACGACAACAGCATACTCTTTGCTAATATGACGTTAGAAATGAATCATGATTTATAACGATTAATTATATTTGGCGATTGTATTTTAGTGTTCAAGAGGAATAGTTTTATTCATAAACTATTTTACAGTTATATGTAAATAGTGAATATTAGGTTAGACCAATAGTTACAGATTTTCTGGACATACATTCTATATTTCAACGTCCAAAATGACGCAAGCACCCCAGTGGCAATGCATACAAGCACACGTATTGGTTAAATTACTGAAGACAGAATAGAAGAAATAATCAAATTATATGAGTCAGCAGAGAACTTTATTTCTCCGGCTTTTTCGTAAAGTCACCATAAATAGGAAAATTTGATGAGATGCTAATAATAAGCAAATCTGAAAGCACTTCAATGAAGAAGATCCTTGGGAATGTTTGCCATTTTAATGATGGCAGCAGTATTGAAAATGTGAAGACAAGCAATGTAACAATGCACAGACATAAACGACACGATGAAACTGAATGTTTTTTCTTTCGCGCCACCTTCTTGACCGTGACGTAAAGATAAATACCGTATTAAAGAACCCACAGACACACATTATCCAAGAGAAATATGGGCCAAGAGACACAAAAGGTTCAAGAAGACATTGGCGATCTCTGGAAATGGAGTAAGGTGCACAGGTACAGCAAATGAACGAGAGAGATCATAATAAAATCATACGGATCAGTCTGACTCAATTTACGAAAGAGATTGAGAGAAGAGAAAAGGAAGCAAAGGAAGTGGGTAAGTGGGTAGATGGATGGAAGGATAATGATATGGGTTAGATTAATGGATGCATGATTAGAAGTAGATGATGGACAATAGATAGACAGATGAAAAGAACGAATCAGAAAGTGGACAAGTGGGATGAATGGATGGATGGGTGGGTGGATCATTAAAAGGATGACTTGGGGCTGCTGGGTTGTTAGGCGCGCAATTGAACATATTACCTCGTTGATGAATGAAATGAAAATGGATGGGCATTACGTTTCAATGATTATATTTATCGAATTGATTAAAAGCTATATTAAATTTGATTAGGTGTATTTAGAATGCTTCAGGTGATATCAAAAGGACATAAACTATGAGAGGGAAGCAACTCTAATTTCAACATTCAGCAATGATTCTCAAAGTTATTCCTGAACAGTCACAGCTATGCATAAGAACCTTGTAATACTTGACAGACATAAAATGAAAGAACATTCCAAGGCTGGCACAAGGTCCCTAAAACCTTTTCACATTTTTATATTGCTGGCTCATTTTATAGAGCTGGAAAATCGTGCTGTTGATAAATATGTTTTCTCTAATCCTTTATTCACGTTATGTTTGATAAGGAGCTTAAGTTATTCCTTTGAGGGTGTTTTGTTTATAAATGTGTTTATGAAGAATATTACCAAGTTATTCCTTTGACGGTGTTTTGTTTATAAATGTATTTATGAAGAATACTACCAAGTTCGTGACATTTTGCGAAAACGGTTGTCAGGTTAACTCTGCTGAATATAAGGTCAATCAAAAATTCGAACCAATAATATTTCGTGTCTTCGTCAAAAATAAAAACATAAAGGCACATAATAATAAGAGGCTGACTAAAATAAATAGTGTAAGAGTAAAAGGTTGTTATATGTACTTGAGCAACATTCAATTGTCGAACTTGTGAACGCTATGAAGCCAAAAGGCATAACCAAGACCGACACCACGTCACCAGAGGGCAAATCAAGAAGGCCGGCCAATCGGTTTTATTTCTTTGAGGCTGAAAGTCATCCATGTTAGTGTGAAACGTACAATTTATGAATCAGTGCACTTTACACATCATCTTTTGTCTGTGTATGCAGAATACGCTTACAAAGACAATGGCAAATACTCACCTATCAGTCAATATTTGATATCACAGTCCAATTGGTTTCTTGTCGATATATACATAATAAAGCAAAGACGCTTCCTGTTTTATGAATAACTCTGGCTTGCGCCAATAATTATTGATTTAAATTCATTTTAAATTTAAAAATAATATCTTTGCAATGTGTGACGTTTTGTTCTGCTAATTCTCTACCTCCCTGGGCTTCCCGTAACTGTAGGCTGGCCACAAAATGTCTTCTGTTTGGTCACACGTGTTGGAAATGAAGGAAGAATGAAAGACTAGAATAAAGCTCCGGACCCCCCTGATACGTACAGCCTGGATTATTTAACTAATGTGGCAGACTAGCACATAGCATGCAAGTAAGTCACGCCAACACCGGTGATCTCGGTATAAAAGTGTATATATATAGAGAGAGAGCTGTCGGTTACATATAATTATAATTATCAGCAATGGGGAAAAGTAAAGGAAAATACAGAATTGTAATCAGAACAATGATAGTCCTTTAATACAGAAGATATCGTGGTGTTGAAACACGTAGAAGCTACGGAAACTGTTGGTCGTATAGCCAACTTAGCTTAATATTGCACCTGACGTTGTAGTCTGAGGTTCTAGTGGGTCTTTACAGCGGATAGCAGATGTGGGTCAATCGAACTGTGATAGATAGATAGATAGATAGATAGATAGATAGATAGATAGATAGATAGATAGATAGATAGATAGATAGATAGATAGATAGATAGATATTTTCTTTGTGCAAACTATATATTTTTAGATTTAGATAGATAGAAAGTGATACAAAAGGAAAGACTGATAAGCAGATGAACGCATACATTCAATGATACATACAATCATGTGCACTAAGATAAATCCGCAGATAGATTTATCCAGTTCAATACTTCATAAATATAATCAGACTTTTATCATCATCTTCCCCGTTAGCTTCGCAGACTTAAATTTGAGATTTGCGCAAAGTAGTATCGTCATCATGTCAAACTTTATTGTTTACGCCCCAGTTCTCTCCTTTAAATCACGGGGCGAAACAGGACAGTGCCAGCTTCACGTCCCGTTCCAATTCCACTTTACCGGGTCGCCTGATTGCAAGATTGCCTGGAAGCGCAGATCTGCGATACGGCAGTTTTTGCGATGTATTCAGCATTTCAAGCAATGACCTTCAGCCCCCCTTCTAGCCCTCAAGCACAATCAGGGCTGGAGAAAGTAAGCCACAGAAAGCCAGAACGACATGTCTTAAACAGCAATAAGAACATTTTTAACGCCCAAGTCGTTGTTTGATCTTTACAACCGTGGGTGCTGTTACAATTCTATAAAAACCAACTGAACAGGAAGTGTGAGCGGATAATGAGAGGCGGGGGTTTGGGGAAGGGAAATGGGAAACTACGATAGCGCTGTGCATCTTACAGTGGCATTAAAGTCTCGGAAAGGATAAATCCCAAGTAGGGGACTGTGGTTTATGAGAGCCTTTTAAGCTAAGGTGCCTGTAGCTTTTTATTTGATGCTACGCAGGAACATGACATGCTTTGCAGACACACGACTGGATGTTAGCGTATCATTAATATAGATTTTATATTTAACAAGGAACACGCTTAGTATTGCGTCCGGTGGATTCCATCATCAACAGGAATGTGAGCAACAAGATCCACTTCGCTTTAAAACGTAGCATCTGTCTATCTTTCCACCTCTCTCTCTCTCTCTCTCTCTCCCCCTCTCTCTCTCTCTCTCTCTCTCTCTCTCTCTCTCTCTCTCTCTTTCTGCGTGTAAGCATGTATATATGTCTCACGAAAACCCTTAAAATTGGCTAAAGAGTTAATCAAAATCCTCGATTTTCCTTGGATGGAAAGGGTTAATGAAACTCACCGAACTTCACAAGAGAACTACCAAAATAAGATGAGAAGCACACTATAGATAATTGTCTTGTTTAACAATCAGCTGATCAGCACGTACACTCTGCTCTACCCTACCCAGTCAAGTAGAAATGTAACGTTGCTAGTCACCCTGATTACTATTTTATTAGGACTTGACCAAAAAGACAATATGTAAACTATATTATAGAAAACCAAACCTTAGGTTTTTCCTACCGTGCTTGCATTTGGAAGCATTTATTCATTTCCGGGGGAAACTGGCAACCAGCGGATACAGTTTATTTTCAACTGAGCGATATAGGACACGTATAGGCTTGTAGAATAGCAATTATCCAGTGTTGACCATATGTGATAGCATGCCACTATCCCGAGAATGTGGTGGCAGCGTTCGCAATTCACTTACTGGTAAGCAGGGAGATTTATTGTTCCTCAACGAACTACTCGCAGCCATTTGACTCCATTCTGTTGGTAGATTTCATACCGCCATTCTGTGGGTAGATTTCATACCGCCATTCTGTGGGTAGATTTCATACAGCCATTCTGTTGGTAGATTTCATACAGACATTTTGTTGGTAGATTTCATACCGCCATTCTGTGGGTGGATTTCATACCTCCATTCTCTTGGTAGATTTCATACCGCCATTCTGTGGGTAGATTTCATACCGCCATTCAGTGGGTGGATTTCATACCGCCATTCTGTGGGTGGATTTCATAGCACCATTCTGTGGGTGGATTTTATACCGCCATTCTGTGGGTGGATTTCATACCGCCATTATGTGGATGAACTTCATTGCTGATACAAGCCACCATTGGCCACCGTCTTGAACCACTATCTGGAGAAGATACTTGACGTTTAAAGTGGCCACTATGATGCAACAATTTCGTACTTGACATCCGGTGACTGATCATGAAGTTATCCTACTCCATCGCTGACTTACACATTATTTCCAGTCTTTTGTTGTACCCATTAAAAGACTACTTCATGCCTGGCTTATATGCTATTTAAAGTCTTTTGATGAACTATTACAAAACTACTTCATGCTTTAGCTATGCATTATTTTAAGTCTGTGTTGTACCAATGACAAGACGACTTCATGCCTGGCTTGTAGTTATTTGAAGTCTTTGTTGACATAGGTTATTTGAAGTCTATTGTTAAACCAATTACAAGACTACTTCATGCCTGAAATAAGTTATATGAAGTCTATTTTTGAACCAATTACGAGACTACTTTATGCCTGACATATGTTATTTGAAGTCTATTCTTGAACCAATTACGAGACTACTTTATGCCTGAATTACAGTTATTTGAAGTCTTTGTTGTACCATTGACAATACTACTTCATGCCTGATACAAGACTACTTCATGCCTGACATTTGTTATTTGAAGTCTGACTATTTTGCACAACCTTTTCCGACGCCTAGCAAGTCGTATGCAAAGCAGGGTGTATTACTCCAATCTTCCTTAATATACCACCAATCTCCTGTAACTATTGTGGTCATTAAATATTTACACTTAATCTCACTGTACCCACTTGAACATTTTAAAGTAGTGTGGGATCGATAATGTAGTGAACTTTATAACGTGAGGCTTGTATTGATATGTATTGCACATAATGTATGCTTGGTGTGAATGAGATTGTGGCGATATGTCTTGCAAACTAATCATATATTAATTTATTAATCATTAAGTTAATACAGATATTATTTTATTAGTGTATGTCTGTGTGCATGCATGTTAATGTGTAATGCAAATATATAGTTTTCGCAAAACATTTGTTGAGTTTAATTGTTTTGCAAGAGAGGTCAACCCAATGTTCCAAGTTAGTGTCTAGCTGACCAGTTGGAGGGTATTTGTGACAACATGTATAAACATATAACTGACTGTCTATTTGTCTGTCTCACTCGGTTGTTCTACCCGTCGTTTGATTCACCGATCCATCTAACTAGTAACTATAGTAACATTACTAAGATTACAAATATTTACTCTCCCTGTTTGACTGTAGCTTCCAACCAGCCCTTTGTCAGCATGATACTGTAAATGCATGCACAATATTTAGGGGGGAAAAACTATAGAAATATGTCTCAATCAAAATCATGGCAACAAACGGAGAGAAACATAAAAATTGTGTACCCAAGCCTACCGGGTGTATGTGTATGCGTTGTTTGATTGTTTGTGATTGTGTGTGAATTGTGTTGTGTGTGTGTGTGTGTGTGTGTGTGAGAGAGAGAGAGAGAGAGAAAGAGAGAGAGAAAAAAAGAGAGAGAAAGAGAGAGAGAAAGAGAGAGAGAAAGAGAGAGAGAAAGAGAGAGAAAGAGAGAGAGAAAGAGAGAGAGAGAAAAAGTAAATGTATTTCTGCTTGCTTCCAAACCGTCCTCTAAAATAGAGAGAAGAAAGATTTTAAAATAAATAATGCACGTTCCGTTCCCATTGAATCGAAACAGACATGACTTACAATATCTTTGCTTCTTGTTTACAGCATTTGACTTACATCGCTGGCTCTGAAATACGAAAGAAATATTGAAACAAAAATATAGAACAGACAAAATATGCGAAATAAGAAATAAAAAATATAACTCTTCATCGATATTTATGTATTCCGTGATGGTAATATATTTTAACACTCATTTCTTACAGTTCTATGCAGCGATAATAAAGCAGATGTATTATATATTACTTCCGTAATGTATATGTATAAACAATCGCTTAACATAAACAATTTATTTGTAAGGCTACCTGTATTTATTTATTTGTGTGTTATCGTCACGTTTAACACACCCAGGGCATCTGCCCACTTACTGTCTGCAGTTTTTCTTTCCTAAAAGGTGTAGAGTTTAAATACATGTTGAAACTGCCATTTTGACTGCATACATATTTTGTTTTAAATTTTGTCTGCAGATCTGATGACTGGGATACGACTGCGGATATGTTTGGACGCTGGGATGTGAATGCCACTTAAATGTATTAGTCATGCTTACGTCACTAAACAGATACAATGGAAGCTCAGTGGTAGCAAGTACTGAATCGAATGTCGTGATAGGGAATACAACTTTATTCACAGACTTGTGTTTAGCTTTTAACACTTTCATTCATACATTTGCACTGATATATCTAAATGTTGCAGCATATCTATGTTTAGGATTCATTCAATGGCTGTGACTCTTGTTGCCATAAGGGCAGTTTCAATTCATTTTTTTTTAAGTGCTTACAATAAATGTGTAATGCAGGGATTGACTACAGCAAAGACTCAGCTGCGGGTAAAAGGTGAAGTAGATTCGAATGTGAATGTGATGTTTAAACGTGTGTACACTAGTTTAATTAATGACTTAGCCTGTGATACTTATATAAATATTATTATAATAAGTTTATGTGCCGTTTCTGTAGATCCGTTTGACATGTCTCAATGTGCTCGCTCATTTCATTACTCCTTTATTACTGGTGTATTGTACGAATAACGACTATTTATCTGAATGGTCGACTCATCTACTTAAGTTTGTGTTGCTGTTTTTTTGTACTCATAAAGTATTCTGAATTCTCTTGTTGCACTGCTTTCTTTGTCGACGCTTAGCTGTCGTGCTGTTGACATAATATTTGTAAATGGTTTTGATAATAATTGTGACCTGAAATGTTAGGTGTCATGGACTAACAGGCTACATAAGTTAGCTATGCAGAGAAACCGCATGTGTTACGGCGTATCATTGCAAAAGTGAATAGAAGTGTGATTACTATTTGAGATTCCTATTTGGAGTTTAATAATATTAATGTGAGTGTCATAACAGCCTCGCCCTTCTTCACGCAGCACGTGACAACGGTTTTGATGATGATTTTCCTGACTTTACTAAATGATGACGATGACGACGACGACGTCGATGATGATGATGATGATGACGATGATTAGTAATAAAGATAGCGGTAGTGATTATTTTAACAACAGCAGTGGAGACGATTACGACTGCTACAAAACTACGATGTTGACGATGAGGATAATGATGAGAACGACGGTTGTCTATGATAATTTTGGTAAAGTATTACGCCAGATATGCACAATGATTGCTTTGGTCACAAGTAAAAGTGTTTCTTTATTTAACGATAGAAGTCTATGCGCTTAATAACTTCCCACTAATGAATATGCATGCTGCGCTTCTTCTGTATGTTTTACCTTCAAGAGCCTTTGTAATGACTTCACACTTGTTCCTAACAATTTTTTCTTCTTCTTAATTTTTCAAAAGTGCTGAGCATTTCACCGAATAATAAAAAAGTGTTGCTATTATAATGAAACTCCTGTAAAATGCATGGGCTTTTTAAATCGTGTCGCTGGATCGAGGGGACCGAAAATTCTTGGCGGATATTAATTAACAATTGATTTTTCCGCAGAGCTGCGACTTTTGCGGTGGTTCATTAATGCGTAAATTGTTTTGAAGTTACAGAAAGAGCACGTCAAAACCAGTTTGCAATCGACGTACACTAAGAAGAAAGGACCGATTGGTCGTTATTTGCTACAGCCCTAGCCTTCGCAAGAAAAATAAAATTGAACCGAGATGAGATTTTGTATCAGCCTTCAAAGGTTTAGAATAGATTTGATAAAAATATTTCTGTAACAAGCTATTTACAGACAGTTTAATTTTATTTTAAACATATAAAGTCAAGTAAACAAATACATTCTTGTTTGAAACTGATTGTTTATCTCTTCTAACAAAACAAAATAATAATTTTGTCATTCTTTTTGTTTAAATACAAAATTCTCTTTAATTTTCATTATTTTTTTTTTTTGCATACTCGACATTTCATTTCAATGTGACCTAATGTTCGTTTTTATATAGATAGTTCATTCATATTAATATTAGTCTCGTGTTTGTGTGTGCGTGTGTGTGTGTGTGTGTGTGTGTGTGTGTGTGTGTGTGTGTGTTTATGTGTATATGACTGTTTGCGTACATGAGTTTTGTATCCATTGCGAACAGAGATGCAACAAATATGTGTGTGTGTGTTTGCCTGTGTAAGTATGCATGCGCACATGCACTGTGTATGCATTGTAAAATGGAAAAAAGTGTGTGTGTGTGTGTGTGTGTGTGTGTGTGTGTGTGTGTGTGTGTGTGTGTGTGTGTTCTGAATATTAAATTAACCTCTTCCCACGTGACTGTGAAAGCAAATTCTGTGTATGTGTGCGTGGATGTTATCATTTCTTTAGATATTCAGGATTTGCAGAGTTTTACAGCTCTTTTACACGAGTCTAATTTCGCACTCCTCAGACAACTGACACCAAATGATTATAGAGATAGTGGTAGCCACGAAATGAGAATTGAACCCGCTGTCAATTGCACGTCATGCGCAGGTCATCAAAGTACTAATCTGAGCCTCAAATGACTTTAATAATGAGACGTTGGTGGAACAAATTGACAGATTTCAGCCAAAGCATACGTCAATAATCAGCTTCACCCTGGAAATGACTTTTTTTTTTAATGAAAAAAATAATGGAGCTCCAAATGATTATGAGTTCGAAGCAAGAAAAGCGTATCCAGCGTGATGTTTTATTTATTATTGTACGTTTAATATATTGCAAAGAATCTGAGTTTATTTTTTTAAAATTTATGCATAACAAACAATTAAAATGTTAAAGAAAATCAAATCAGAAATAAAAAGAGGATGGCACCAAAACATTATCAAAGCAGTTAATGCCACCACATTCGTCTTGCAAAAGTATTATTTTTATTTCCACGTTCTGCTCATTAATTCTGTAACGCTTCTTTGACCATCTTAATCTGTTATATCACAGAGTATATTATCCCGCTAACAGTATTTTAATTATGAATTAAATGTTATGCATCGAGAAGGAGACATCAAGATTGCAAGCATCAATAATGAAGGTTTGAAGAATGACTACAGGCATCAATAATACTGACGTCACAACAAGCAATCATTAAAATGCATGTGTCATGGATGCAGGTCTCAAAATGCAGGCGTCAAATATGAAGACGTCAAGACTAGGCTGTGAAGAATGCATGCTTCATCATTGCAGGCATGAGTAATACAGCCTCTCTATTGCGATTGTACGGCTGAGCGTGCGCGAGCATTAAATAGAGCTTGCCTAAGGGAACAGACAATTCCTTTATCTGAAATGATCTGCGTCTTGTATGTAGGTAAAATCCTCCTTTACAGTCCTCCGGGTAGGAGTGTTTATTACATAGTTTGTAAGTCGATTAAAGGAATTGCTATTTAAAAATAATGTTTTAACATTATGATTGCAACAAACATATAGAAAATAACACGCAAACACCAGATTCGAATATGTTGACGCGAATCTGTATTTTGAAGCATATTACACGTGAAAGTCTCCAAGAGACGGCGGTTTTTGTCTGCAGACCCATCGAGACTTTGCTTCTGTTTCTGTCGGCGTGTCTTGAAAGACATTGGTGCTCTCCCCGCTAAGCGAATATGTAGAAACAGCACATGTGATAACTATTATCTGCTCACTTTTTTCTTCTTACATTTGTCATTGATGATTTTCGTCAGTCTAATCTTAGTCTCAGTGCCGAAGGACACAACAGAGTAATTTTTTTCTCAAATATAAATAGAGGTAGAGAACTATTCCGAATTGTCTGCTCACCATCTGCTACTTTGCAAATTGAAATTTGCGATGTTAGCTATTACGGATAAAAAGTATAAATTAATATTCATTGTAATTCTTACCTGATCTTTTCCCTAACATTAATCATATTCATGTGTGCGTACAATATTATTTTTAGCGTATTGTATTTTCGCGAAAATCACTTAATTCATACAAATCATATAAGGGCTCAGTACCAAAGAACATAAACATATTAGGGCTTAGTACTAAAGAACACAAAACATATTAGGGCTTCGTATTTAAGAACAAGATATTATTAATTCTCAGTACTAAAGAAGAAACATATTAAGGCTCAGTACCATAGAATAAAACACATTAGTGTTCAGTACTTAAGAACGATACAAATTATGGCTTAATACTAAAGAGCAAGAGCATATCAGGACACAGTATTAAAGAACAAAACATATTAGGGCTTAATATTTAAGAACAAAATCATACTACGGTTCAGTACTAAAGAATAACAATATAAAGGTTCAATCCTAAAGAACAAAACATATGAGGGCTCAGTACTAAAGAATAAATTAATACGGCTTTGTATTAAAGAATAGAACAAAACAGGGCTCAGTACTAAAGAGCATAAATATATTAGGTTCTAACTAAAGAACAAAACCTATTAGGGCTCAGTAGTAAAGAAAAAAATAAATTAGGGCTTAGTACTAAATAGCAAATCATATTAGAACTGAGTACTAAAGTAGGGAGGCATATTAGGGCTTAGTATTAAAGAATTAAAAAATATATTAGGACTTAGTACTAATAAACAAATAATAGAGCTTATTACTAAACATATTAGGACTCAGTATTAAAGAACAAAACATTAGTGCATGGTACTAAAGAACGAAACATTAGTGCATGGTACTAAAGGACGAAACATTAGTGCATGGTACTAAAGGACGAAACATTAGTGCATGGTACTAAAGGACGAAACGTTAGTGCATGGTACTAAAGAACGAAACATTAGTGCATGGTACTAAAGGACGAAACATTAGTGCATGGTACTAAAGGACGAAACATTAGTGCATGGTACTAAAGGACGAAACATTAGTGCATGGTACTAAAGGACGAAACATTAGTGCATGGTACTAAAGAACGAAACATTAGTGCATGGTACTAAAGAACGAAACATTAGTGCATGGTACTAAAGAACGAAACATTAGTGCATGGTACTAAAGAACGAAACATTATTAGGGCTCAGTACTAAAGAACGAAACATTATTAGGGCTCAGTACTAAAGACGCTTGAGTCGTCAACAATTAACCGTCGAACACATTATTCACGAGCATGTATGTTTGATACAATTCGCATACAACAGTGTGAAAAGTTACATATTATATCTGATATTTTACTTATCAATGTTAAAAAGTAAGCGTTAATAAATGTTGATCCGCTCTGTTTATCGTAATATCGTATCAACAATATTTTTATAGATCAATGCTTGTGTGGAAGTATTTGTGTGTGCGTTTGAGTGTGTACGTGTGTGGTGTTTGAGTGTGTATGTCTGTTTTGTGTTAGAGTGTGTATGTGTGTGTGGTGTTCGTGTCTATGTATAAGTATGTGGTGTTTGAGTGTGTGCGTGCATGTATGTGGTGTTTGTATGTGTGTGTGTGTGAGGGCGGGAGGTCTTGGCAAAAGTCTTCCTAGATATACTGTAATATGCACGTAATTATCGATCGCCGTACTCTTTCGGGACGAAAATACTTAAGAATATTATTCCCAGTGTTTAATAATCGAATTTCTTACTCCATGCTGGCCCTGGGATACGTACCAGCGAAATTTGGTAAAAACAATTTATTTGCATATTATTCTTTAATTCTTGACCAACTTTGATAGAATGTGTTCCATCTGGTAGGCATCTTAATGTATCTTTGTCCATATTTGGTAGGTATTGCAGTCTTTAAAGTCTTTAACACGACACGAAAACAATACAGTAGAACGCCAACGTAGTTTATGTATGACGTCAATGTGCGTAAAAAACAGGCATACATATTTAAAACTTTAAAAAATAAAGGAAGATAGAAAAAGAGAAAGAGGGGAAGAGAGAAAGAGCGAAAGAGAAAAAGAGTGAAAGAGAGAAAGATGGACAAACTATAGAGGTGGAGACATGGACTAATGAACAGAATAGATAGATCCAAAGATCCATAGGAGAGAAGCGTGTGTGTGTGTATGTGTGTGTGTGTGTGTGTGTGTGTGTGTATGTGTGTATGTGTGTGTGCGTGCGTGCGTGCGTGCGTGTGTCTCTGTGTGTGTGTGTGTGTGTGTGTGTGTGTGTGTGTGTGTGTGTGTGTGTGTGTGTGTGTGTGTGTGTGTCATACACAGACAAACCGAAAATAAATAGCAAATATTTTGGAAAGTAAAAGTAACTGCCAGTGAAGATCTATTTGAGGTGTGCGCAATATTTAAAGTGAAAGACATAAGAGTAGTCAGAAATATGCAATATACTAAGACAAATACTATAAACACAAAAAGATAGTGATGAGTGAGATAGAGAAGAGAAACAATCAAGAGATATACAAGAAGGGAATGAGAGAGACGAGAGAGAAAGAAGTTAAGAGAGATGGAAAAGAAATTAGAGGGGAGAGAGAGAAGAGATAATGATAGATCTGAAAAAGATACAGACAGGGAGAAGAGAAGAGAAGAGAAGAGAGGAGAGGAGAGGAGAGAGATTGAGACAAAGGTGATAGGAGAAGGGAGTAAGATAGTTCTGATAAAGATATTTGGAGCGAAGAGTAAGATAGTTCTGATAAAGATATTTGGAGCGAAGTGAAGATAGAAGAGAGAAACGAAATAATTGAGAGAGAGGAGAGGGAGAGAGAGAGAGAGAGAGGGTGACAGAACGAAAAGAAAGGAGGAAGAAGAGAATTCAGGACAAAGGAGAAAGAAGAAAGAAGGGGAGAGGAGATAGAGGAGGTTGGAAAAGAATAGAGAGGTAAAAGTGGTAAAGGAAGGTGAAAGATGAGAGAAAAACGGAGGGAGCTGAGAGGGAAAGAGGAGAGGGAAGAGGCGGGGAGGGAGAGAAAGGAGAGGGAAAGAAGAAAGAGAAGGAGAGTGGAAAGAAGGGTGAGAAAAATGAGAGGCGGAGGAAAGATGTTGGAGAGAAAGTGGAGGAGAGAGAGCATGATAGGGAGGGGAAGAGAGAATAGGAAAAGATAAGGAAAGAAGGGAGAGGAACATGAGAACATCGAGTAATGACGTGGAGTGAGATGGGAGAGGGAGAAGGGGGAGAAGGGGGGGTTGGGGAGTATGTCAGAAGAGAAGAGATGAGAGAGAAATTAGAGAGGGGAGAGGAAAGTGAGAGAGCTGAGAGGAAGAGACGGAGAGGACGAAAACAAAGTAGAGGGCTGAAAAAAGAAAGGAGAGTGAGCAAGATGAGAGGAAGTGAGAGAGAGGAGATGAAGAAAGGGGATTGGGAGCGAAGGGTTAGAGGAAGAAATCTGAGATATGAGTGGAAGACATAAGAATGAGAGAAGGCAGGAACAGCATAGTGAGGAGGGAGAGAGAAAAAGAGGGAATAAGATGGAGATGGACAAAAAAAGGAGAAAGAGGGAAAGAGATGAGAGTGAGAGAGATAAGAAGAAGGCAAGAGAGAGAGAGAGAGACTACAGAAAGATAGGAGATGGAGAAAAATGAGACTTGTCTATCACAATATGCACAAATACAGTTCTTACTTACTCGTCTTGTGTTCTAACTCTAGAAAAAAATCACTCAAAAGATATCTCTTAACTCATCACGTCTCTTAGGATTTATTGCTTATCAGTTACTATACGTATTAAAGTAATCTGGTTGTTGGAGGCATTTGTGTAACTTTGATTCCAAACTCTTGTATTATTACGCTTTGAGTGGCTTTTTAAAGTACTGAACATAAATTATTTTATATATTAAGTTTCAGTTTCTACTGATATTAGTGAAAATGTAAATACAGTTTAATATAAGTGTAATTCTTTGTTATTACACAATTGTTAATAGTCATTCACGGTAAGATTATTTTATCAAATTTCTTCAATTATATTACCAAAGGTGTATTCTTCACACACACACACACACACACACACACACACACACACACACACACACACACACACACACACACACACACACACACACCAACACACCATACATGCATCATTCACATAAACCCATCTCCAGGCACACACACACTCCATACAGAAACATACATCACACCATTCAAAATAACACATACACAAGCCATATACAAAAACACACACCATACACACCATACACACAGGCAGACAGACAGACAGACATACACACACACTCACACATACACATCATATATGTACACAGGCACAAACATGATTACACACGCAACAAAAATCATAACTATGCATTACCTTGCCGAGCAGTTTGGAACTATTCAACTTTCGAAAAGGACTTACATGTTATTTTCAAGTTGTAATACTCAATACCAATATATTTGTTTTAAATGAGTTATTTGCTTCATTTTATCACTGGAGATATCATTTTAAAGAATAATTAATCTTATGTTAATTGGGTACATAATTGGTATTGCTTGCTTGCAATTTAAAATAGTTTAACTGGTTGAACTTGAGTCTCAGTGTATATCCTGGTGCAATGTTCATCCAATTTCTTATCTGTGAAATTTTGTGACATCAAGAAAGTACATTAAACTTAGTCCCTCTGCATTTATTTATTTGTATATTACCCACTATTTCCCCCACTTATTAATTTATGTCTATTTTATATTTATTTTAGTTTCTTCCGTTTGCTAATTCCATATCATCCTGACTCCAATCTCACATTTGTAAAAATGATCAAGGGAAAAATACTAAGCAATTCACAATTAATTATTTAAATGAAATTTAGGACCACGTTTCAGATAATCTGTAGGAACCAATAAATTCCAATAATGACATTATCATTTCATTTTGTATTATTTTCTTTTTTATAATGAACTTATGGCCCTCTCTACCCCCACACGAGCATGTTCTTGTAATGCATTCAAAAGAAAATACCAAATTTAAAAAATATATTTTATGATAAACAGCGTTGCTGCAAGACGAAATGAAAACTCGATACGTGGAGCAACGTTGTGATAAAATCTACACGACAGAACTTCAGTGGAACAAAGGGCAAGGAAGGCGTGGTGCCGCAATAGAGATGGAAAACTGTGAACTGATATCATCCTGCCATTCGACCAAGACTAGTTCAAACACTGAGCATTAGAGGAAGATTGAACGTGTAAGTCGAACCAGAAGCGCGCACACAAGCACACATAAAGAAAGGCAAATGCATATATACAGCTATACTCACACCTCGTACTCATTAACAAACAAACAAACACACACACACACACACAGACACACACACATACATACACACACACAAACACACACACACACACACACACACACACACACACACGCACACACACACACACACACACACACACACACACACACACATATATATATATATATATACAACGCATATCTAATCACCGTCACAACTTCTCTTACTCTTGCTCTTGCTCTCTCTCTCTCTCTCTCTCTCTCTCTCTCTCTCTCTCTCTCTCAGACACGAACGCGCTCTCCAACACATTCATATATATACGCTCGCTGCTTCTTTTCTCTCTCACACACATACAGACGCACACATAGCAACTCTTTCCTTTTCCCATGCAATGTCTCATTTGACTTGCACACACGCACACACACACACACACACACACACACACACACACACGCACACACCATAAAGCCATATTCATCTCCATAAATTTAAACTGTAAAAGTAATTACATTTACAAAAAATACCATTTTCTTCTTTTTTTTTCGCACAGTTCGAACTATCGATAGACACACAATACTCGCTCTTCTCGCCTTCGATAAACAAAACTCCGTCAGTTTTAAGTCTGGAGATGTAATGTAGGCACCATGTATATAAAATTCCATCTGTGCAGATATAGTTTAGGGAAACCAAGCCAGACACAGCTTGCCATTTGCATGACTGAACGGGACTTAAGCGGCAGCATCTGTATCCGCAATCATTAAATTCACTGGATTTGTTTAAAACTCTGCTTATGAAATCACTTAAGCGTATAACCAAAGATGGACAATAAGAATCGTCTAGTGCTTACTTGCATCTGCTGCCATTGTGTTGGAGTTATAATCAGAATGTTTTCACTGAAAAAAAAACAACCTCCATTTGAATTTCAGTCAACTTCACCTCGATACATAAAGCTTCTTCCATCAGCATCAGCTTAAACAATGATATTGATAGTGACATATGTAACTAATAACTCTTGAGGTTATCAACATGTATCTGTAGTTAATTTGAAATAATTATTAACTTTCAACACTAAAGAGATAGAATGAAAATTAGAATTGGCATGTATTGTGGTATGTAGAAGTATTTTAATTTCTATCAATAACAATAGGCAAAGAAAGTTTCCATAAACAACAGTACACAATAGCTCAATAGCTACAATAGTACGCTTTTCTATAAACAGCAGCAGGCAACGACAACCATATTAATAACAACATGTAACGATAACTTTATAAATAACAGCAGGCAACGACAACCATATTAATAACAACATGTAGCGATAACTTTATAAATAACAGCAGACAACGACAACCATATTAATAACAACATGTAGCGATAACTTTATAAATAACAGCAGGCAACGACAACCATATTAATAACAACATGTAGCGATAACTTTATAAAAAAAACAGCAGGCAACGACAACCATATTAATAACAACATGTCACGATAACTTTATAAATAACAGCAGGCAACGACAACCATATTAATAACAACATGTAGCGATAACTTTATAAATAGCAGCAGGCAACGACAACCATATTTATAACAATATGTCACGATAACTTTATAAATAACAGCAGGCAACGACAAACCATATTAATAACAACATGTAGCGATAAATTTATAAATAACAGCAGGCAACGACAACCATATTTATAACAACATGTCACGATAACTTTATAAATAACAGCAGGCAACGACAACCATATTAATAACAACATGTCACGATAACTTTATAAATAACAGCAGGTAAGAATGATACCTTCTATCAGTCAAAGCAGGAAACGCTTCGTACAACCAGTGCTTTAACAGACGTCCCACAATGCATCACTCTAGCTCTGCTTTTACGTTCCGTGTCCCAACCTATCGGCTTAAAGCCAGCTGGACAAAATATGCTACTGCTATATGTTTACTCCTGACTAGCTCTCTCCTAGTCAGATATACAACATATCTCCCTAACTAGCTCTTTCCTAGTCAGATATATAACAGACCTCTCTAACTAGCTCTTTCCTAGTCAGATATACAACACACCTCCCTAACTAGCTCTTTCATAGTCAGATATATAACAGACCTCTCTAACTAGCTCTTTCCTAATCATATATATAACAGACCTCCATAGCTAGAACTTTCCGAATCAAATGTAATAAGGTTTCTCTAGCTTGCTCTAGTTATATAAAAGTTTTCTCTAGCTAGCTATAATCTTAAAAGGACTCTCCAGCTAGCTTATTCCAATTAAAATGTATTAAAAGGCCTCTTCTACTCTCTGTGTCCCCAGGAATTGGCTAAGAGATATCTGAACAAAATATGCTACTAATAATATGCTTACTCATCACTAGTTCTTTCCTAGTCAGATGCATAAAGATCTCCATAAGTAGTCAGATATATTAAAAACAAACATCCACAGCTAACTCTTTCCCTAGATGTGTTAATGCCGTAGCTAGATCAATTGACATATATTAAAAGGCCTTTCTAGCTAGCTCTTTCTTATTAAAGGGTATTAAAGGGTCTCCCGAGAGGACTCTTCTATATTTCTAAGATATTAAGGACCGCTCTTTCAGCTCTCTGGCACTTAAATCCAGTAAAAGAATTTGTGCAATATACCGACTTGCAACAATGACATAATAAAACAAAGCATTTTGATGTCGAAAGAGCCTTAGCTTTCTTTATTTTTGAAGGTTTTATTTCTACTTTGTGAAAATAAAAATCCTAATTGAATTGAGCGAGATGTTGTAACAAAACGAATGTGACGTAAAATCATTTGTAGAACTATTTTATTTAAAGCTTTGCACGCAGTAAGTAGCGTGGAGTCGGGTCCACCGGAAGCGCATCTCCCCCTCACATCCCTGCAAAACCATGTCAGTTTCAATGGCGAAAGTGGATATCATAACGTTTTGCGCTTTTCTTCTATAATAATGCAATAATTTTCCGAAAAGGCATAAATTAATGAAGACATTCTGTGCTTCACTTATTTCTTTTTATTTTTATTTGGTTTTGTTTTGTTGTTTTTTTTGTTTGTTTGTTTTTTTTTGTTTTTTTTTTTTTGGGGGGGCGTATTATATAATGACTGACTTGAACACTGCATACAAAATTCATAGCGGCTTCTAAAATACGCAATCTAATACAGTATCTGCCTTTCTATCAAGGAACATGATTTTTTATGTCTGTGACATGTTTTTATTACACAAATACTGACTTTGTATCTACTGCATGCTTTTCTATATTTTTTTATTTCTCCATGCTCCATTTCTTTTGAAACATTCGCTAAACACCATTCTCTCTTCGTCAATTGTTCAGTCACTCCATCAGTGTTTCTTTCGATGCCTCGATCTCCATGCTCACGACCGGAAGTATGTGCACAGTTTACATAATTATGTGTAAATGATACTGCGCTTTACTTTAAAAAAAATCATAATTGCAAGCTGTCGCCAATTCAAGATGTTTCTAACTGGTTGTTTTTTGAATCTACATAATTTATCTTAGCAGTATAACTTATATTCACGGTTTCACGATTTATGACGTCACATATGCACGTGTGTGATAGCATGTAATCGTGAAGAAAGGTTAAACGGCCAAACATGGAAATGAGTTTGATATATCCTAAAATTATCCTAATCAGATTAATGTGATTTGGAACAGCCTAAAATCAATTAAATCGGAACAGTTGATTTTGTAACAGCCTAAAATCAACCAAATCAGAATAACGTGAGATTTTTATATTCCAAAACGGAATGTCTGATATTAAAAAAACAACTTCGTGAATAAAAGATTAAACGTCAGTACACGGACGTACAGCTCACAGACACATTGTCGAACGACTGCGGGAGGTGCAAATGCATGAAGAGAATAGATCCCCAGGGATTCGGCGACCGTTTTAAGACTGCACGAACGGCCAGGACAGACATTAAAAATTGCACTACTGTTTACCTGATTTGCCTGTGAGAGTAAGAAGTAGTCTGAAATTGCAGGAGGCTCGGATCTGCCAAAAACCTTTCTCACTTACAAGACAGACGCCACTTTTCAAGGCGTGAGTGTTTATCATAAATTCCCTCGAGCAATTTTATCCAACGATGAAAGTCCTTGCCTTTCTCACGGAACGGTTTAACTGTTTCTCCGCCACCCCTCCACCACCACCCCCAAACAGCCACCCCACACTGGTGGCTTCGTCTGCAAAGGGGCTTCTCGCAATAAAAGCATCCCTGAAGTAAACGGTTTATGTCATGTTCTTTTGTTTGTGCCGTCTACCTAAGCAGTCACGGTTTGAGACCTGGTGGCAGATATTTTTTTTCTAAACCAGCCAGTGGCGGCTTGATGCGGCTTGTACCCCCTTCTAATTTTCCTTGAATCGGGCATAAAGCAACAGTCTGAGAGAGGAGAGAGAGAGAGAGAGAGAGAGAGAGAGAGAGAGAGAGAGAGAGAGAGAGAGAGAGAGAGAGAGAGAGAGAGAGAGAGAGAGAGAGAGAAACTAAGACTGATTCATCCAAACCCCTCAGCAGTTTCGAATGTAAAGAATTCTGCCAGTATCAATTTACTATTAGTTTGAGAGTCACGTTTTATGTGCGTGTGTTTGTGTGAAAGTGTGAGAATGAGTTTCTTTTTGTGTGTACGTGAGTAATGAGGATACGTGTATTATGTGTGTTCATATGCGTGCACATATATATATATATATGTGTGTGTGTGTGTGTGTGTGTGTGTGAGTGTGTGTGTGTGTGTGTGTGTGTGTGTGTGTGTGTGTGTGTGTGTGTGTGTGTGTGTGTGTGTGTGTATAATATTTGTATATGTACCCGTATGTGCATACCTGTTACAGGATGTCGATGTGTTAAAGTAATATAATATTTCAACAATTCAACAATAACTGCAATACGCATAAGCGTTATTACGGGCAGTCGCTATGTTGGTGTTTTTCTCAACTGGAAGTGGAAAGAAGAATTCGATATATAATTTGTCATCTTATGCAAACATGTATTCTGTTTTGCTGAACTATCATATATTAGCAATCACTTTGCTATTTAACTATAAATTGATTCTTTTGCAGTATTACTTATGCTATTTAATCAAGTCATACAAATATGATATTAATAAGTACTCCTATAATTTATTATTAAAGCAGCTATTACTACTGGTACAACAATTACACACTGCACTGCAGTTAGCAAATAATGCAACATTAATAAGTCTCAAAATTGTCATAGGTTTCAAAGTATCTTCGCGAAGTAAGGAAAGAAAAAAATGTTTGAAAGCTAAACAGGCTCAGAAACTTGTTTCAATCATTATTTATGAATATATCTAGCAATTATATTTAAACTTTATAACCACCGTACAGACATAACTGAAGTCTTTCTCTGTCGTTTGCTCTGTCTCTCGCTTTCTCTCTGTCTCTCTCTCTGTCGCTCTGTCTGTCTGTCTGTCTCTCTTTCTCTCTGTCTCTGTCTCTGTCTCTGTCTCTCTGTCTCTCTCTGTCGCTCTGTCTGCCTGTCTGTCTGTCTGTCTGTCTCTCTGTCTATGTGTCTATGTGTAAATCTATCTTTTATCTATGTCCACCTAATAATCATGTTTCATAAAACAATACAGCGGTAGTTGGATAGCGTTAAAGGAGAAATCATTTCATTCATTGTAAATAAACGGGGTGAAATACTCAACATCTTTAGGTTATATTCAGATGTGTCATTATGTAATAGATTGTACCTTTGAAAAAAAACAAAACTAGTTTTTTTGTAACAGACGCAATGACATTGCTGTAAACACAATAAACTTTCTTTTTTGTTTGTCATTATTGACTTATGCAATTCTTATTGAAAACTGATTCTTTTTTTAACTGTTAAAAGAAGGAGTGTCACTTTTGCACTTATGTAATTCTTGTTGTTAACTGATTTTTAAATTTTATTAAGAGCATCCCTTTTGCACTAATGTAATTTTTCGCAATCATATTTTTTTTAATGTTAAATAATTTAAATTGGTTAAATGTATGTTCATTATTTCTAACTGAAATTCAACATTATTTTAGAAGCGTCTCCATGTATGATTGTCCTATAATAAGATGAAGATGAAACGAGAGAAAAATCTGTACATTTGGGAAAGGCGCCGGGTTGGGGTGAGGGATGTAGGGAAGGAACAGCATCGAAAATTAAACATAGATCTTCATTCTTTTACATCAAACACGGGTCGTCTCCCTTGTACACAAGCGAGCGTCATTCTATAGCGTGCTTTCTGTTTGTGTCTAGACGTCAGTTCCGCCGATTTTCTATGGGTGAAAGGAAGCTGTCTCTTTATTCAAATGTGTAATTATAATGCTTATGCACTATGCTTATATCTAAGCTATTGCGATAATTTTGACATTGCGAAATTACCCGGTCATTTTACAAATAGGTCTAAATGTGAAAGTTTCTTTGATCATAGCTGTGCAGGTTTAAAGTGAATGATGTACCCAACAAACCATGAATTGATTTTTTTTTTAATTAACAGGACATCACGACTGGCATCGATAGAAATGAATTACACACGTATACATTATGCATATAGTGACGTTTACACAAACCATTGTATGGTATAATCAAAAACACCACCGATGGCGCTTGATTGATTGGACATGATTAACCGTAGAGAAATATAGACGTGCTTATTTCATGTGCGGTGACCCTAATTATTTAAATAATGCGATTGGAAAGTTGTTGAAATATGACAAAGTGTATTGGTCCGACGGGTTGCTAGGAACATCAAGTCTGACCTTTGACGTTTTGTTTGCAAACACTTCTCTGCCTTATACGGTTAGTATGTAGTGTGGAAATGTCAGACCTACATTAATACTACATTATATAGTATATTAGTAGTTACTGGTGTGATAGTGGTCAAAGTATGTAGTGTGGAAATGTCAGACCTACATTAATACTACATTATATAGTATATTAGTAGTTACTGGTGTGATAGTGGTCAAAGTATGTAGTGTGGAAATGTCAGACCTACATTAATACTACATTATATAGTATATTAGTAGTTACTGGTGTGATAGTGGTCAAAGTATGTAGTGTGGAAATGTCAGACCTACATTAATACTACATTATATAGTATATTAGTAGTTACTGGTGTGATAGTGGTCAAAGTATGTAGTGTGGAAATGTCAGACCTACATTAATACTACATTATATAGTATATTAGTAGTTACTGGTGTGATAGTGGTCAAAGTATGTAGTGTGGAAATGTCAGACCTACATTAATACTACATTATATAGTATATTAGTAGTTACTGGTGTGATAGTGGTCAAAGTATGTAGTGTGGAAATGTCAGACCTACATTAATACTACATTATATAGTATATTAGTAGTTACTGGTGTGATAGTGGTCAAAGTATGTAGTGTGGAAATGTCAGACCTACATTAATACTACATTATATAGTATATTAGTAGTTACTGGTGTGATAGTGGTCAAAGTATGTAGTGTGGAAATGTCAGACCTACATTAATACTACATTATATAGTATATTAGTAGTTACTGGTGTGATAGTGGTCAAAGTATGTAGTGTGGAAATGTCAGACCTACATTAATACTACATTATATAGTATATTAGTAGTTACTGGTGTGATAGTGGTCAAAGTATGTAGTGTGGAAATGTCAGACCTACATTAATACTACATTATATAGTATATTAGTAGTTACTGGTGTGATAGTGGTCAAAGTATGTAGTGTGGAAATGTCAGACCTACATTAATACTACATTATATAGTATATTAGTAGTTACTGGTGTGATAGTGGTCAAAGTATGTAGTGTGGAAATGTCAGACCTACATTAATACTACATTATATAGTATATTAGTAGTTACTGGTGCGATAGTGGTCAAAGTATGTAGTGTGGAAATGTCAGACCTACATTAATAATACATTATATAGTATATTAGTAGTTACTGGTGTGATAGTGGTCAAAGTAAGTGTAATCGTCCAAATTAATTAATAAAGTGATTAATTATTCTAAGTGCTTTAGGTAAAATCACCTGCACACTCCCACCACACTTTATACGGAGAAGACAACAAACACATGAGTCCAAGCATACACCCACACAAGCACACCTATACTCACACAACCACACAAGCACAAAACACATACCCACACAAGCACACATGTACTCAAACATACACCCTCACAAGCACACAAACACTCAAATATACACCCACACAAGCACACATACACTCAAACATCCAAACAAGCACATATCACTCAAACATATCCCCACACACACACAAACACACACACACTCAAACATACACAGACACAAATCACAAATGCACCCAAACACACACCCACACAAGCACACATGCACTCAAACATACACCCACATAAGCTCACATGCAATCAAACACACATCCATACAAGCTCACATGCTACCAAAATACACACCCACACAAAGAGGCATGCACCCAAAACTTACACCCACACTAGCATACATGCACTCAAAACATACACCCACACAAGCACACATGCACTCAAACTTGACTTGAATGATATGTGACGATTTACATCACGATTCGTATGCATTTCTGTAAACTAGCGTAATGTAAACTAATCAGATTGAAAAAAGACCTCGACTGATCACAGTAAAAGGTATTGATCAGATGGGGAAAGACACACCACTCAACATTATGATTGGTACATCGGCATTCTAATATAGAAAATTATAAAATACTGTGCATTAAGAATGCAAATTAGATTATTAGAGTCACGTGAATAGACTTCAAACTCATCATTATCACAGTTTCACAAAGGGTCGTCAGTCTTAAGGAGCGTGACAGGAATTAAAAAGTCTAATTAATAAGAAAGCATTTTTTAAAAAATTGTTAAAAACAATGCCTAGCATAATAAATTGCTGCAGAACGTACTCAACAAATTTACGTCCGATGTTTCTCGAATTGCATGTGTTCGTTGTTCATTACCCGATGATAATTGGCAATCATTTTTTTTCAAGTGAAACATCACTCTAAGACTCCAAAAGTCTATGCGACATAATCATGTATGCCTTCTGTCGCATTATGTACATATGTTTAAATTTGCATCTTATATATATATATATATATATATATATAGAGAGAGAGAGAGAGAGAGAGAGAATATTCTTACAATTGTCTTATAATTCTTTGAAATTTCGAAAGGACACGGTTGACTATGACGTGAACTGTGTACGGTTGTGATAAAAACATATTAAAATTCATAGTATGTTTTCTTATATTTTTTTCAAGTTTTGATTAATGGCTTTACTAAATTATTTGTTAGGCAAGGTTTTACGGTGGATGCGCGCCCTTTCATGTTCATTACCTCCCCTCTGCTTTGCCTAGTCCTCGCTACTCTATCTGTATCCGAGCAATCCTTTTCGGTGACGAAAGAAACTCATAAAGGAAACATTAACTGTTCATCCCTCAAGACACTTCCTTTCAAATCGTCAAATTTATTCCTTCCGGCAAATCCCATTTGACTCATGATTTCCTCAAGTTAATCCTAGCTTTTGCAACAGCAGTGGCAAGAAGATGCCTTGCTGAAGCTGGCACTGAGCGAGATTTGGATCAGGTCAAAGAGAAAGACAGATCAGGACAGGGGCGAGAGAGCGACTGATCGGGTTATTTGTGAACGACACTTCAAGGATTGTTTTATTTTTTCTTCTTCTGCTCCCACAAGTCTGTGAGAGGCTCTAGTGGTTCTGCTTTGGCAGTTTAGAGGTTTGGACATCCCTTGCAATTTTAAGATGCTTTACGACAAATGGCCTGCTTAGAGCTAAAAGGACTATTGGATCACGCAGCTCGAAAGAACAAGCGCCCTCTGGGATTGAGAAGGACAACCCATCCGGGTTAATTCCAGCACAAATCCACAGAAAGTCATATTATGGTATGTTTTACAGTTGCAAGAGCTTTTAAACATTAGATCAGATATTATATATTCTTGATGTGCTGAAAGTCTTTACAAACGTAGTTTGTACTGTGAAAGGTTTGGCATATTGGCATATTTCTCCGCAAATGCTTATTGTTACAGAAATGTGGGTAATAAATTTGACTCATTCATTAACCTCTCTATTTCATTTTATTTTATTTATGTTCATTTTATCCGGTCTTCATCAATCCGAAATTCATTTGTCTATCTATCTATCTATCTATCTATGTATCTATCCATCCATCCATCCATATATCCATCCATCCATCCGTCCATCCATCCGTCCATCCATCCATCCATCTATCTATATATCTATCTAAATCTGATCATCCGTCTTTCCCTCCCTACCTCATTCTGCATGTCTGTCTATCTGTCTGTCTGTCTGACTCTCTCTCTCTCTCTCCATCTCACTCTCTCTCTCTCTCTCTCTCTCTCTCTCTCTCTCTCTCTCTCTCTCTCTCTCTCTCTCTCAAAACATATATATATAAGACACGTATTCCGTATTCGTATATTTAATCGATGCTATCTAAATAACTGAAAATGTCTTAAGTCAAAGTAGGCAAAAACTATTATTTTTTTTCTTTGGGAAGAGGTTATCTATTTTGGTCTTTTTTTGTGTGTGTTTATTTGAAACATAAATTGAGCAACATTCAATTGCTGTTTTGATTCCTAATGCACGCTTTGATAGCAGTAATATATTATTCATGTACGCTCTGACGCAAGTAATATATTCTTTATATACACCGTTAGCCGGATATGACAACTTTTATCTATGACTCCATCAATTTCCAAATTAATAAATGGTAATCGAATTAATCTATTCTTTGCTTGGCTAGGAAGACTCTCCAAAATTGTGCCAAATGGATATCAGGAACGGCTCAGCTGCATATCTGCAGTCAATGCCAGAGATGCCGCGGACGCGTTGAAGACCACGATCAAGGTAGGGATGGCTATACAAAGCAAATTTCTTCGTCTTGATATGCACGTATTGAAAGACCGAAAGGATAAACCTACTTCCTTGATATAGTCTTCAGAAGGTTTGGATTTCGTCTAACCACGTTATAACGTACCCGAAGAGTTAACTGGACTTAATGACGAAGAGCACAATGTACATTGCAGTGTGTGTATGTGTTTGTTCAAGCAACGAGGCTTGCACTTATGATTGGTTGTTTTTCAATTCATTTATACAGCAAAATATCGATAACTCTTTTGCAATTTGTTCAACATTCGTATTTTCGCAAGCAAACACAATTTGCTATACTAAAGATAAGTAAATATTATATTTTTTATTCAATACACAATCAAGCTTGTGACCTCTTGAACTCAACAGTTACAATAAGTGGAATCGCAGATTATCTGGATTTAAAAACATGATAAATCCTCTCTGTGAACAATAAATTGTAAATGGCTTAGGGAAAGAAAGCAGCAATATACCTAGTACCTTGGTATCTGTGTGGGATGTGTCTATGCATAAACACCTGTTACTAGGTATTTACTATAAATGTTGGTTAATGTGATGCACATATCGCATTTGACCCCTTCATTAAATGAAGGATCAAAATCAAATGTAAACAAATTGCAAAAGGACAAGTCATTTACAATAATTCTCGAGTCCTACCTACATAATGATCAATGAATTTACTAAATAACATACCTTTCGTGCCAACTTGCCGTTCAGATTATTAAAGCCTGACAAGAAGAATATACATATAATATATGATTGTGTAATAAACGAAATCGTCATTCTTGTACGTTGTTTTGTTATACAAAGTCTTCTATTGATTCTTACAGGGAATAAAATATTAAAACATTTAGTAGTTATACAAAGTCTTCTATTGATTCTTACAGGGAATAAAATATTAAAACATTTAGTAGTTATACAAAGTCTTCTATTGATTCTTACAGGGAATAAAATATTAAAACATTTAGTAGTTATACAAAGTCTTGTATTGATTTTTACAGGGAATAAAATATTAAAACATTTAGTAGTTATACAAAGTCTTGTATTGATTTTTACAGGGAATAAAATATTAAAACATTTAGTAGTTATACAAATTCTTGTATTGATTTTTAAAGGGAATAGAATATTAAAACATTTAGTAGTTATACAAAGTCTTGTATATATTTTAAAGGGAATAAAATATTAAAACATTTAGTAGTTGATCACCCCTTTCCTTTGTTGTACACGACAGATGGAAACTTTGTAACTACCTACAATCTAGCAGTATAACCAGTTGGAACTTGAACAGATTCATCAACAAACAGGATACAACTTGCGAAAACTTAAAATCCTGATGTTTTAAATTTCATCAAACAGAAGTACACAGTTTTATAAGGTTTCAAATAACTCATTAATATGAATATAGATAGACAGACAGACAGACAGACAGAAAGAGAGAGAGAGAGAGCAAACAGTGTATTGCAATAAAGAGCAAACAAAAACAAACAAACACAATTTTCAGGTAAAATTTGATTCTGGATATTTTACTGGATCATGATTTTTAAATATATAATGTATTTAAATTTGGGCTGCCCATTGCAACAATTAATCTTCTGATTAATCACCAAGAAATTGTATCGATTAATTTATTTCATGACGATTAAATTTAAACTAATTTTCTTCCTTACTTACTGAAACAATGCCGATATTTAGTTGCACCGGAAGTTTTGAGTTGTTATTTTTTTACTGCCAAAATGGCCGATTCTAAGATGAAAGATTATAACCGGTTAAAGGTAAATTGCATGACCATTTTGGTTTTAAAGTAGACGATAACAACAAAGTTATTAATGGTGAGAAGGTATACTGTTTTCACTGTGATAAAATCTTCTCCTTTTGTGGCTCAAATACGTCGATGACATACCATTTACATCATATACATCCGACAAAATATAACACGTTGTTGTCAATGACATACCATTTACAGCATACACATCCGACAAAATATAACACCTTGTTGTCGAAGACTGTTGGTGAAAAACAGAAATCTCGAAGCAAACATCATTAAGCCATTTTTTTTTGAGGCATGACAAGCCATTTATGTGCCAAGCTCCAAACTGATATTACAAATAGTATTGCCACCTAGATTGTCAGTAATGGTCGACCAATATCCGTAGTTAATGATTCTAGTCTTTAACTGGTGTTACGCGTCGCGCTTCAGAATTATGACTACAAGTTGCTCACCAAACAAAATATAAACAGCATTATTGATAGAATGTTTCAAGAGAAAAGCCCTGGACTGAAAGTGAAAGTCAGCAGAGCCAGTGCATTTGCAATTATGAGTGACCTTTGGACCTCTCTCGGAAATGAGTCCTATTGCAGTTTAACAGCACATTGGATTGGCAGCGATTGGTCGCTATAATCAGTTACATTGGACTGTATTGGAGTAACGGAAAGTCATTTAGCAGAAAATGTTGCTGACATTTACATCAACCTGGTGGTAAAATGGCAGTTTACTGACAAGTTGCAAGCCATTATTACCGATAGTGCTCGTAATATGGTGGCTGCGGTAGCAAAGACACCATTTCATCACATACCATGTATTACACACTGCAACTAAGTGTGTTACATGGACTTAAGATTGCAGACACTGAAACTCCATTCTCAAAATGGAGAAAACTAGTAGGCCACTTCAAACACAGTGCTGCAAACACACTGAACTTCAAGTGTGCCATGAGCAAGCTGGGAAGCAAGAACTTCTTAGAAAGTTGCAGCTGGATGTTCCTACTCATTGGAACAGTACTTACGTAATGCTAGTCAGACTACTAGTACTTACTTAATGCTAGTAAGACTACTCGTACTTACTTAATGCAAGTCAGACTACTAGTACTTACTTAATGCAAAGAATGACATTATTAGCTACCTCGAGTATCATCCTCGTAGTTATTCTGGACCCGAGTTGACCGAAAATGAGTGGGAGAAGATGGAGAAATATGTTTCAGTTTGGGAGATATTTGCCCAGGCAACAGTTCCTTTGTGTAAAAAAATACGTTACCTGCAACTGTGTGCTACTACTGTTGACAACTATAGCGAAGAGTTTGAACGTTAATGACAATGAAGCTGGTTACATAGCACGCTTCAAAGCGCAACACTTAATAATGACTTTCATAGCTGAGTTGAGAATATGAAATCACTCGACATCTTGAAAGCTTCAACAGCACTAGATCCACGGTTTAAAAAGTCTGAAGGGCATAAGTAAAGAGTCAAGAGAGGATGTGTGGAAGTTTATTCGTTGTACAGTTGAACACTATTGTAATAAGCAGACTGATGCAAAAGAGCAAAGTGATAAGGAAAACAGTCAAAGTGCAGAGCCGGAGCCGCCACAAAGAAAACTACAATGATGCTGACTTGCAATGATTCAGAATCTGTGTCTGGAAACGACATGACTGTGTGTTCCTTTGTTGACAGTGAATTGTACAAGTACAGAGAAGAACCAAAAAAATTCCGGAGTCACAAGATCCTCTGGTCTGGTGGAAAGTTAATGCCTGTCATTTCCCGAAATTGACATCTTTTGTTCCTACAGTATTATGAATACCAGCCGCATCTGTTCCGTGTGAGAGACTGTTTAGAATATCCGGTTATATTGTGAAATAAACTGCCTGCATCTTTAACTCTTGACAGTGTGAAGATGTTAGTCGGCTTAAAAGACTGGTCGAAATCTATGGAGTGACTGAGTGAACTGAACAATAACAGTTACAGTAGGATTAAATTCGAGTGTCATTTTCTTATCAATTTAGATGTTTTTTTATTTATCTATTAATTAATCGTTAATTATTGTAAGATTTATCGGCAAAGAAATCATTAATCGTTAATAGCCAACATTTAAATTTTATATGTTGGTATATATATTTCTTCCTTTATCTCAATGATTAACTCTTCCTCTGCCACGGTCTATCTCTATCACCAGATTTTGTGATCAGTTTTTAATAAAGCAGCTTAAATCTTTTTCATGTCTTAATTTCGTTTGATATCCCTTTATCTTGTAGTGTTTGTCAACTGTGATTTTTTAAAGAATGATTAATTAGTATAATGTTTATTTCATGGTAATGGTTAGCTTAGTGCTTACATCTCCCTTTATCGTGATAAATGAATTCTTTCATGTAGTTGTCATTAGAAATGCTTATTAATTCTAGGTTGAGAAGGCAAACTAATAATATTTTGGAGTATTGTTACAGTTTAGATTAGCAAAAGGACAAAAGAGGCCTGTTAGAAATGCTATATATTCGTTCACTCTTTAAGTGAAATGTGTGCGTGCACTAACACAGACACACATGCACACTATCTATCTATCTATCTATATATCTATCTATCTATCTGGGTATCTATATATATATCTATATGGGTATCTATATATCTATCTATATGGGTATCTATATATCTATCTATATGGGTATCTATATATCTATCTATCTGGGTATCTATATATCTATCTATATGGGTATCTATATCTATATGGGTTTCTATATCTATCTGGGTATCTATATATCTATTTGAGGAAAGTGCAATGCAAAGAACGTAGTTAGCAATTGCTTTGTTTTGTGTTCTGTTTTTATCCAGATATCGAGTAAACCTTTTCTAAGTGATGTCATACATCGATTTTCGCTTTGTGCGAACGACTGGGTAAGGGTTAAGCATCTTGTCATGACCCGTACGGGTCTGTCTCTCTCTCTGGCAGCAAAGAAAAAACAAACAAACACAAGACTTCGGTGCTCTGTGACCTGACAGGATGCTTCCATTTTCAAGGACTAGCCATTAAGGCGCAGTTTGCCTCCTCGCCACTAATGCGACACCACACGAGATGTGCGCTACAGCGCATCCATTCAAAGGGTGATAACTGTAAGCTACTAAGATCCAATGCATGCGCATTTCTCTATTGCTCAGTTTTAGCAAGAACGCTTTTAAATGTCGGTTTGAAAAATAAAATATTAGTGTAATGTATTTATCTAAATATGCATATAACCTCACAAGTTGATTGTTACTTATGTGCGGTATCGTTCAGTCAATATTCTATCGAAATATGTGTGCTCATTTGAGTGTGCGTGTGTCTGCATCTGCCAAATAAATTCTCTCTCTCTCTCTCTCTTTCTCTCTCTCTCTCATGTCTGTCTGTCTATCTATCTATCTATCTATCTATCTATCTATCTATCTATCTATCTATCTATCTATCTATCTATCTATCTATCTATCTATCTATCCATCCATTCATCCATCTATCTATCTATATTTGTCTATATGTCTATCTATCTATATATCTATCTGTCTATCTATTTTGTCTGTCTGACTATCTATATATAATCTAATCAAAAGAACGTTGATATTTACATTACTTCTCAACAATTTTTCATTAAACGTTAGACACTAAATCAATTATCCTAGCATAGACATCAGCAGTCAATAGTCATATATAGTCAAAATAGTCAATGTACATTAATTTTCAGTGATGGCAGGTGTCACTAGCATATGGTCACAATCACACAATTTGCAACAAGTCACTTTCTTTCTTATTTGAGGACGGTCCAACGCACCCCTTCAAAAGACGTTACACAACTGTTTCAGAATCTTCGATGCACTCACAAAACACATCATGGAGAATTGCCCAGAACTTTGTATGCCCCATCGAAGCACATTACGATGAGAGTTCCAGAACTTTTGTGTGCTCCATTGAAGCACATTACGATGAGAGTTCCAGAACTTTTGTGTGCTACTCAAATATACCACGAGGAATGTTCAAAATAATCTTCGTGAATTCTCAAGAACAAACTCAAGCCTCAAATTTAAGCATATTGCCTCTCAAGCGGAATTCACAGGAATCAACAGATTTATTCATAATTTCGACGGCAACATTCAATACACACATCAACGTGATCCAGTAGATTAATGTCAGAAGAGGATACAAGGTTGCCAAACAAAAAACGTCAAATTAAGTCAGTGCAAATTTTCAGGCATTTTTCCTGTCTAAATTCCTATCTCCCTTAGTCACATTTTCAACTTACAAATATTTCAACAATATACACGCAGCATACGAAATATAGCAGCGATCAAAATTCACAAATATAATGTACAACGTAATCAAATTAGTGAACATAGAAATAATTATTCACTTACATAAAGCACTCTCCAACTAAAATCACACATCAATAGCAAATATGTACGAAATATTTCTAAGTCCTTTTTTAATCAGTCATTTAACATTACCATAAGCTAACAGTTGTATTTATGATTGGACTCGAGTTATGTTGAAATCAAAGTGTTTAGAATATAATAGAACTTTCTTCAACAAAATAACTTTTGGTTCATCCCCATTGGATGAATTTGTTATGAACAACCATGAAACTATTAGTCAGAAATTCTACTCATCCCCTTGGAACTGGTTTGGATTGCATCAGCAAGTTCTAGCATATTCTCCACCTGTAGTAGTTTTTACTCCATCTCTGGTATTTACAAAAATATCATTTTAAGCAGTACCCAATGTTGTGTCGTGTTAACATTGGCAACAAATATATAATTATTAAATTTAGAAATAGGGATAGACAAATTTATTCTGTCACAACATTTAATAATCATATTTATATTTCTGGTTAAAATTCAACATTTAGTCTTCAGCAGGCATGTGCACAAAGTGCAGGGAAAATATATTAACGCAATTATTATCTCATATTAATAAATGTAGGGTTTATTAGTGGAACATTCTAAGGTACATGAGCGCTCTGTAAAATAAACAAACACACCAAATTATATTAGCTAAATGGCATGAAGACGGTGGGGGACTGCATATTTGACTGCTTTTTGCAATTTGTTTTTAAATTGAAGAGGGACTAGTGTACGAATGAAACATTGACAAGTTAAGTCACGGAAGATCTTGCTGTGAAATGTGCTGCTAGTCTTTCACAGGATGATGTGAATGGTCGCCAGAGACTTTCCCCTAAATGTGGTCGGCAAGGGAGATAAACTAGACATTATTTAGGTCAAACGTCGCTGACAAAACTTGATGGTCGACGTGACACTAAGGTCTTCGTTCAGCATTTAAAATGTCGCTTGGTGTTTGTAGTTATATTATCCATAACGCCCGTAATACTCAACTTCTACAGCCATAACCCCTTGCCAGCTGACGTTCTGACTCATCACTTAAATTTGCATACATTTTTAGTTTTTAACTTCATTGCAATGCTGACAAACGTGAGAACTTTTCTTTATAGCAAGCAAGGACAAGACACTGAAACAATCAATCAAAAAAACAGTCAAAAGAACTCCCTCATTGCTCATTCAGTATTCTTCATTCAAATCCTTCTACTAAAGCAATTAAAAGAAGTGGATTTTTGGCTTATTATGGCTCATTGCGGTGTTCAATTTACCATGAATTATTAATTTGTAAATTTCTTTTCATGAGTATTAATGCATTTTAACAGGCCTGCCATTTTGGTTTGATAGAATTGTATATTCATCTTGTTTCTTAGTGTTAAAAAGCAGTATTATAACATTTATAACATTTTACATTGTAAAAAATACTATTTCCTCTGCTACTACTACTACTACTACTACTACTACTACCAATAATAAAATACGAACTATTAAATGTGGGGTATAAGGTGTTCTTTCTTCTTCATTGATTCAACAGAAAAAAATAATCCTATGATTGAACACATTTACATTAAACAGGCATGGCATGTTGGCTCCACATAGCTTCCAAGAAATGGGCTACTGTAAGCGCTTGAAAGATGGTCTATAAAAATCATAGCAGACGTTAACGCAGAGTCAGAGAGATTGGGTTGAGCCATCCATTCGGCTTTCAAAAGGCTTGTGAAGAGTCCTCGTTTTAGTCCACTGTATACAGTATTAGTATTTGTATAAAGCAGCTTAAAGGGCATATAAATTTAGTCTTTTTCTTTTAATCACTGCTGACTTTAATATAATGCAAGGGATGCTTCCACGAAGGTGAGGATGGGTGAGGGGGTGGGGGGTTTTTTTGGGGGGAAGTCATCATCTTGGCCGTGTGTTTAACTTTGAAAGCACTTAAGTTTGGCATAATAAGCTTCAGATCTTTAGAACAGCACTTCACCATATGTTAAACTGTACAGCTTGTTAACGTTACTCGAATTCGTAAGGATTCCTTGACGCATAAGTTCGGATTCTGTTTGAGGTTGGGTAAACACACATGGCAGTTAGAAATTGCTCCAACTTCCTTGACTCCAATTTCTGACTAGTAATTTATTGATCCTAGCCCTAACTCAGACACTATGTCACTCTCAGTTTATGAGGATAAAACGTGACCTAAATGCGCCAATGGGCACTTTCTTACAACATGATGCTGTTGTGCTGTTGTTATTGTTTCGTTTCGTATGAAGGTTTTCACGCATACTCATAGGTGACCTTACATTTTAAACATTTCAGCGTTGTTGGCTTTTGTCTATGATTTCCCATTTATTTTCTTTCCCTCTTCTTTTGTCGTATGCTGCTAGTCGATGATAGAATCTTCAAAACTGGAGTCTAACTTTGAAATCGATTAATATGTTGTCTCAGAGTTTAAAATAATCCCCATCAACCCAGGGTCATTAGAGTTGTTGGTAAAAGTGTCTTAGTCTCTTCCCGTCTTAGTTTCGCCCTATCATACCAGTTCTAACTCTCTCGCTGATATAAACGCAAGCAAACGATCACGTGTCTATTTACGGACAAACCATCAAGCACACACAACCATCCAGTTATCCTAAAAGTCAAGCTCACATCGACGTGCTTGTGTACAAGCACACACACACACACACACACACACACACACACACACACACACACACACACACACACACACACACACACACACACACACACACACACACACACTATCCTATAACATTCAAAAGCACGCCAACACACGCGTTCGCACTGTATACGCACGTGCAAACAGACGCACACTAACATTGATACAATCACTCTGCATGGATAGTTTACGCTTGCGTACATTCAAAGAAAGCCTTTTTCTCGGAGTCCTTAAATGCATTCTGCAAGCACTCCAGACACCTAGATATTTTTTAATCTAGCAACAAAAATCTTGGTTAAAAAAAAACAAAAAAACGCTGAGCTTGTTTATTTTCCTGCCTGTCATGTGCTTTGATTAATTTTATTGATCAATCACGCGCTCACTATTGTATTGTTATTTTCTTACGAACGGCACATTTTAATGATCCATTTGTGGAATAGGATAAATATGTATTTTTTAAATAATAAAAAAAACCCAGCAGTGTCGTCAACACAGCTTTATTTTTCCTATGCGGATTCTGCGAGAGAAATAGTCCTCTGGTCGGATTTGACATATATTAAGCATGCACTTGCGACTGGATTGTACAATTCCTGCTTGTTGGATTGCACTTTGACCTCCAGTGATGTCACAGAGTCGACATGTGACATCGTTGCATTCAATATGAAAGCCACGAGACAATGTAATTATGTGCTCCTCAACTAAGCTAACAATTTAATCAATCCAAGCGCATCTTGAACGGTATCTATAAATAAATATATATCTAACTTATATACTTGCCTGTAAAGACTCGGCACGTGTCTGTCAATCTTTTGCTCGGCTTGCTTATTTCTAATAAAATAATGAATTATTTTATATTGAACTTGTGCGTGTATGTGTGGGCGTGGTCTGTTGCGTGTGTTTACACGTTAAATACAAATAAATTGAGACTACCATGTGAATTGAGGCTTCTCATTGAGTATTTGGTGATAACCGTACCAGAGTTTGCAGCTCGGACAGTTTCTAGTAGGTGGCTGGTTTTTCGATTTCAGGTAGAACGTTTTGGTGCCTACAACAAAATAAGACTAATGTTGCAACTACTAAGTTTGTTTTCTGCAATTTACAACTACAATGGGTTAACGAAAAATAATACAACCGCTCGTTCGCTAGAATGGCATGAAAGATAAGTGCATTAAGTATAGATGACAAAAGCAATCGCTGAGTTATCGTGTTAATTTAGTACTGAAATCTAGTTTAAAATATATGTGCAATAATATGCATGAGAGACATTTGCTGTTACATGTAGGATATATTTGAACTGATTTTTTAAAAATTCCCAATTGAATATCAATCTAATTTCCTTATATATATTCATAATGAATCAATGATTTCCAATTTCAGTATACTGAGTCAAAGACAGAAGACGTAAATTTGAAACCATTCCTCCCCCGCCCCCTGAAATAATATTGAGCATACTTGAGGCCTCCATCCATTATCAAATGTCAGGTGTCTAGGTATTTTTATATACAAAGTGAATAATGGGTTTTACCTTTCACATAATTTTCACAACAGAATCAAATTAATACTTCGTTTAGCTCAGATTGTGATTCTTCTAGGAGAGCTCCATAGTGTAACCTAACCACGAGGTCATACATAATAATTGTCTATAAGGTAATACGCAATAATTGCCAATGAAGTCATACACACAGTAATTGCCTATGACTCATACACAATAATTGCCTATGACATCATACTCAGTAATTGCCTTTGACTCATAAACAGTAATTGCCAGTGAGGTCATACACATAGCAGTATTAGCATAGAGCAGTGCACAAGTTCGGGTCACTTCGATATTTAACAAGTTATTAAACAATTAATTTTATATAGTAATAGGCAAATTTACTTTGCCACAGATTGGTTCAACAACAGACAGATCGATGACACGCTCTTTCACAAGTCCCACTCACTTATGCCTATTCAGGTGCATATTATTTTTCATTAGTGTTGCAATTCGCACAGAAACGAGTGACTGAAAGTGATCACTAAGCTTTGATCCAAATGCCACCATAACGCTATTAAAATGTTTCTATTTACGTTTCCCATTTTAATTTTGATGGTGTAGTTATATCTCGTAGGTATATTTGCATAGATAGATAAATAGATAAATAAATAGATAGATAGATAGATAGATAGATAGATAGATAGATAGATAGATAAATTGATAGCCAGATAGATAGATAGATAGGCTATACTAGACTAGAAAGAGAGCCTATGTGCGTGTACTTTTAAGTTGATTGTAGAAGAAAAACTGAAAATTGTTATTGTTAAATGGTTTTTATACTGCGCTAATTTTGAATTAAAATCATCAATAATGAGCGCTAAATAAAATGAAAGAGTTTATTGAAATTTAACAAAATAGCATTAATTTGGTCTTTTCCGATAGCCTAGACAATCAATATTTGATGGCTATAAATATATTCAGTTGACCTGTTTATGAAGAGGAAAAGGTTTTGGCATACTTTTAAAACTAAATGAAAATAGTAGCAACTGTAATTTACGAACGTTAAAGCTTGAAAGCAAGAAAGAAAACATGCGCGCTTATTATCGATTATAGCATTGCTGCAATTATGTAATAAAAGACCATTAGCTGTAATTTACTGTTATAATCGTTGGCATTCCAGAGTCCCAACTTGCTATCTGAGAATGCGGAATGTTTTATAGTAGAGTGCTATCTGGCATGAATGTGTTAGAAATATTTTATTTTCCAGTGTTACCTGACACTGGCGTAAATGCGTTAGAAATATTTTATCGTCCAGTGTTACCTGACAATATGGAATGCATTAGGAAAGTTATCGTGAGACGGTTCTCTTAAGTGACTCATTTTGCACCATCATTCCCATCAGTGTAATTGGGAGTTACCTTTTTTACTGTAAACACTAATTACTTTCTAAATCTACAGCTCTGCAGCAAATCAGTAGAAAGAGATACTGAACATTTTCTATGTCTATTCTCTCTTTTTCTCTCTATTAACAGCTTTATTCTGTTACATATTTTAAACTCTCTAGTTACCTCTAGTTTATTTACATTAGTTTCTCTGGATACATTATCGAATTGATGAAATCAAAATTAACATAAACAAGTTATCAATTAGTGTTTGTTTAAGGGTAAGGGGAAAGTTCCTATGTCAGTCTCCAAAGGAACGATAACTCCAACACAACATTAGTGTTTATATAATTGTGGAGGAGTAAATTTACCTTTCCCTATTTTAAAATTTAATTCTGAAAAATTGTCAGAGTAACTCCTCCTTGGGCACTCATTATGACAGCATTTTTGAAAGTGTCTGTTTCAGGGGGTTAGTATAATCCATTCATCTTATATCAGTGACTTATCTTTGTTGTTTTTCCAGATGTATTCCATCAGTCATTTAACTTCTCCTTCAGTGACATCTGTGATTTTCAGAGGACTCCTCTGTCTCTTTCTTTCTGAGATACATCTAGTCTACCTACATCTGCTTTTGGATGTAATGAGTTATGTATTGTGAGTAGTTTTATTCTTTTTCTGTCTAATTCATTTATTACAGTTCTTGTCCAGTCTATGATACCTCCAGTGTAGCTAAAGACAGCTATTGCGTAAGCATTAAGGACTTGTATTTTGCTAGCCCCATTTAGCAATGACTTTAAAACTTGTCTAACTAGCTTATATACTCTCTTTTAGCTTTGGACCTTACTTCACTGTGCATATTTTCTTGATGATGCAGTATCCCCAGGTATTTATATCCTTTTCCCACTGAAACATCTTTGAATTGTATGCCTTCTGTTGTTTTGACCTTGTCTTTCTTTATGATAATTCTTCCACATTTCTCAAGACTGATTTTATGTAAATTTCCTCAATACACATCTTGACAGTGCTGATAAGAGAATTAATATTATTTCATGTTTTATCCTAAAGCTTTAGATCGTCCATATAGAGTAAATAAATGATAATATGCCCTGATTTAAAATTGTACCCTAATCCTGTTTTCTGAATATTGTGACTCAAAGACTTAGGGCTATACAGAACAGCAGTGCTAATACAGAATCTCCATGAAAAAAATTACATCATATTGGTATGACTGCGCGGGGCTAGCACTTACCACAAGTGATAAGTTTACAATATATAGTTGTTTAATATCTGTTCTAGGGAAGTATTATTCATCTTGAGAGTTACATAATATTTTCTGTAGTTTCTACACTTTTGTTCATTCTGTTTCAAGTGTGATTACACTATTACACAAACATGATTTAGTTCAGAGATCTTTTCTCCCGTAGCAAGTACTTTGTGCAATGATTTTATGTAAAACCTTCTCAAATTTGATTACTTCTGTCGGTTTATACACACCTATTGCTACACCTTCCTCTTCGAAACGACATTTTAAAAATACGTTTTACAACTCAACATCCTTTGCGTATCTAAGTTACGCATTTGTGGAGAAATGCATTTGAAAACTAAAGAGAAAAATAAATGCTTGTTTTGTTGCTGCTTTTCTTTCTTCATTTTTTGATGGTGCCCAACGTAATGAAACCAGTCCCGCTTCTGCGCTAAATCGTAAACTCAATTTACAAAAAGAGCAAATTTAATTTCGAGACCAGAAATATTTCAGGAGCGATCCTTCAGTTAAAATGTTTAATTCAAACTCATGCGTCCGCAACTGTGGAACAGCGCTAGCACATCCTAAGGTACACCCTGCGCTCCTGAAACCAATAACTGACCTGTGTTTGATTTATGCAATAACCGCGCGGGTCTCGGTGCGCACAAAAGGGGAAGATAACTCAATTCTTCCTGCCTATATCAAAGGCGAGGCATGATATCATGTTAGCCCCTGTGTGACTATCTGTCTAACAGCGGCAGCATTTGAATAATCCCATAAGCTGCTCTCGTCCCGGAGGGATAACCTCCCTTCCAAGACCTGGCATTGTATTTCTCCTGCTCTGCATTCTCTTCCAGTGTTTTTTTTTTTTTTTTACCTCCCCGTAATTCTCTCAAACCATAGACCTTTCCCATTTGTGTGTGTGGACTCCAGCCATTTTTCTATTGTAATGTCTCTAAACAGATCGCACCACCGAGACAATCTACAAAATTACAATTACAACTGTCCTTGACGAAGACACAAACAGGGGTCTTTAACGCTAGTTTCGTAATTCTATGTATGTGAAAAAGATTTACCTGAAGTAATTTGTTCAATAAATACATAAGTGATTCTGCTCGTTGGTCACTTGTGGATTTACTAACTTGATTGGTTACATATAACTGATTCATTTCACATAATGTTTCTTAGATTGCTGTTATTTAGTGATGACTTGATTGACTTTGATTCATTGATTTCGATTTGTGATGCAGTTACTTCAATCAAATAACTGCCTGACTGTTTTAGAGTAACTGACTAATTTATTGATTGATTTGAAATGAATGATTTAAAAAGAACACAAATAACTTACAGATTAAGTAGCAATGAATTCGTTTACACAGATTATTGTTAAAGGCGGTGTCGCCATGAAATGAACATGTGAAAGTAGCAGCTGTTATGAGCAGAATATTGATTTGTTATAATAGTTCAAATGATCGACACTTATTCTTAAAGGCGCTGTCGTCATGAAATGAACATGTGAAAGTAGCAGCTGTTATGAGCAGAATATAGATTTGTTATTATTGCTTCATACTTTGTTTATATTTTATCATCAATACGCCCAACAACCATTGTCGAAAGTTTCTCAACTGTATATCCTCCAGACCATAATCCCACTGTATCGTTCTGACCAGTATCTTCACAGTTCGACCCAGATTAAAATTCCGCCTCCACGCTTGACATAAGCACGTACAATCCTTTCTCTTCCTCTAAACGTGTTATGGGATATAAAAACATCAACAGAAAAATCCTACTTATGAAAAGCGGATACTGCAGCATAAAACGGTTGTCAGGAAAACTGTCCATCCTCTTTTTCTATTTCTGTCGTTCGGAAAATTGCGTTTCAGAATTTAAAAAAAAAATGTACATAATCCCTTTATTTCAGCTCCTCTCTCTTATAGATCCCCACACTGATCACAATCAAATTAAAAAGCTATCACTGTGTTGTTTTGTTTTCACTTTGGTTTCGTTTTCTTATTTCCTTTTTCCCATTTTCTTTCTTTTCAAGAGTAATTTCAACGGCATTGGCTTGTTTTTCCCCTCAAACCTACCTGCAAAACAGTAATAGACTATAGAAATGTATTTAACAGGTCAGTTAATATCCACAAGCTCTAGGAAAGAGTGATAACATGTGTGAGAAAAAAAAAATGCACCCACTAAAACCGACTGATCAAGAGGGAAAATAACCGACTTGCTGAGAAAGTCCCTTACGCTCACATGGCACTACATATAATTCTGTTAGATGAGTAGTGTGACAGTTTGTTTATTGTATACCATGGTGTATTGAAATAGGGAGAGTTTTGGGGCATAGAGAAACATGATTGTTACCACTTGCTTGTAAATACGATAATTTAATTATTTAATTCTTTATTTGTTCAATTTAGCTTAGTAATATTGAATAATGTATTAAATGTATCACGAAAGACAAAATGTTTAAACAGTTTATTTACTGGATTACCCACTTTCATCTCTATGAACAGAATTCACATGAATGAACTTACAGCAACACGTTTACTGATAAGTGTGATGACAATGCTGGATCCAACATGATCCAGAAAGTACATCAGTCAAGTCACTGCAGTCTGAGTGGATACAATGTTACAAAACATCAAAAGCATCAAAAGGTATGCTCCCCTCTGCAAAAGTCAAATCAAATGCATCACTAAGTTTCCAGCATATTTCATCTCTAAACTCTTTTCTCTCTTACACACATTCTACACTTATAAATCCTGCAACAATATGCATTAGCCTGAAACTCACACAGCTAATGGACTTGAGATACATAACAAATCAAAGTGATTAGAATATAAATCTTTCTTCAACAAAGTAACTTTCAGTTTATCCCAATTGGATGAAGTTGTTATGAGCATGTGTACATGCATAGATACAGAAAAAAACCTACTCATTCACTTAGTGTTTACAAAATATCATCATGCAAAGTAACTGAAGGTCATGTCCCTTTGACATTTAACAAATTATATAACAATTAAGTTTAGAAATAGGGAAAGGCAAATTTACTCTGCCACAAGAGTATTCATTCTTTTGAAAACAATACAATGGATTGCATCAAATGTCTCTCTTGTAAACTACAATTTAGAACAAATTGTGGACAATCAGTTAAAATGAAACAAGTCAAAAGAATAGATACTCAGAATATCAATATGATAACATTTATTTACTGATTAACAGAGTTGGTGCTAGTGACCATAGATAGAACCTGATGTCCCTCACCCAATTCCCACCCATGTTGATTAGTGCAATTGCACTCACTTATGAGGAGGGCGCTGTGGTATGGAAAGTGAAATTACCACCCATCCAGGGTGCAATCACCATGGATTCCTATTAACCTTAGGATAGCACCCCATTGTCGCTTAATTATAACAAGCTACTCCATGCTTCCATGCTCCATAATTCACTTTTTTTTGCTTTTCTTGATATTCTCTCTCTCTCTCTCACTCACACACACTCTCTCTCACTTTCTCACACACACACATACTCACATACACACTCACTCTCTTTCACACACACACTCGCTCTCTCTCACTTACAAACACACACTCTTTCTCTCTCTCTCTCTCACACACACCCTCTATCTCACACACACGCACACATACACACACTCTCTCACTCACACACATACTCTCTCACACTCACGCACATACTCTTACACACACTCACACACACACACTCTCACACACACGCACACACACACACTCTCTCTCTCTCTCTCACACACACACACACACACACACAATCTCTCAAACTCTTCATCACCCCCTTCTTGATCGTTTGTCATCCATTTTTTTCTCTACCAGTCTCTGATGCACCTTAAAGGAGGATTTGACCTTTACTGTTCTACATGCATTCCCGTCTCATTATACCCTTAGCATTAATGTTATTTAATAATAATAATAAAGAATAGTTCGTATATTTTGTAGGAATCATATTTTTATTTATTCTTGTGATTATGGCCAGACATAAGTTTGTTTATAAATGTTTTTATCCTTTTAATTTGTTTATATAAATAAATGTGCCCTTCGTCACTTTTGGATAACAGAGGAGTCAAAAAAAGACCCCACCTTCTGGCTAGAAACATAATTATGCTAATTACGATGTATCTTCTTGTTAGCAAATTGAAACACAATAAAGAAATAGAACAAGAAAGGAGAGAAAAGAAAGACGATTTCTTCTAAGTTTCAGTCTACAATGAAGCCTTCTTTCAGCAGCATGACTTCATGGAATGCACGTTTCCGTGCTGAAAGCCACGAAATTTGTCATTGGTATTTAGGAGTCTATTTTTAGAACTAGTCTTGCTGCGTGTAGAGTGTGATCAACATTAGAGACTGTGTGTCAGTGTGGCTTTTGTGGATCATAAAAGGAACTTTTGAAAAATATTTACTTTTTATAGTTTCAGCAATTCTCGCTCCTCTATGGCTTATTTTATAGTAACACAAGTTAGTTTCTTTTAGTGGACTAGTTCAGCCATTCCTTTGAGGGGTGGGGTATTTTCGTCTTTACTTCTTGTATAACATTAAAAAAAGAACTTAAATGTCAGCTATGGAAGAATAGAATTAAGTAGGGCTTCAACATTTTTATTTTTAAAAAATTCAATGATAGAATTGAAATGATACGACCTTTAATTTTTTAATGTATTTTTCAGAGTTGTATAACCGCATAAGGCACATGAATGATATTGAAGAAGTCTGGTGTGTAAATGGCATTTGTAGTAAAAGGAAATGATCTTTTATTGTGTCGCAGTCATCATACACTGTGCTACGTTTACAAATAATGTCTTTGGGGAATGTATCAATCACTGTTATGAAACATACAAACACAATGATAGGTTTACAAATAATGCCTATGACAGTATGTACTATACTGTCACAAACATCATACACAATGCTAGGTTTATAACTGTGTCACAAACATCATACACTATGCTAGGTTTACAAATAATGTCTTGCGGGAGTCTGTATTAAAAACTGCCACTAATATCATACACTAAACAAGGTTTACAAATAATGTCTTTGAGATTCTGTATTAAAAGCTGCCACTAATATCATACACTAAACAAGGTTTACAAATAATGTCTTTGAGATTCTGTATTAAAAGCTTCCACTAATATCAAACACTAAACAAGCTTTACAAATAATGTCTTTGAGAGTCTGTATTAATAACTGTCACGAACATCCTAATCTATGCTAGGTTTTGAAATAAAAGTTTTGAGCAGTCCTTACAAATATTATTATCATTAGCGCCATAATGAACACTAGATTTTGAATTAAGAAATTTAGTCATTCCTTAAAATGTGAATACATTTTAAAGTTCATGTTCATATAATATATCTTCGTTTCATAACACATGCATTTTATGGTAACGGTGTATTGCCTTGGCATATGAGTCACCATATAATAGCATAGAGTACATTAGCATGAAACAAAGTTCTGCTGGACCCAAATCATGGAGATTAATGGGTGGGAAATGGCCGAAGAGCAATAGCCAATGCCCGCAAGCCTAGCATTGAGTTGTGGAGAGGATTCACTCTCTTAGAATACATGACAGTTTGGTCGCCCTTAAATTAATGAATAATTTAGGACAACACAATTAATTGAGGTCACACTTCTGGTAGCTCCACGTGTCCCCAAGCAATGCCTTGCTAAATATAGAACAACACAATGAATTGAGGTCACACTTCTGGTAGCTCCACATGTCCCAAAGCAATGCCTTGCTAAATATAGAGCAAAACAATGAATTGAGGTCACACTTCTGGTAGCTCCACATGTCCCCAAGCGATGCCTTGCTAAATATAGAACAACACAATGAATTGAGGTCACACTTCTAGTAGCTCCACATGTCCCCAAGCGATGTCTTGCTAAATATAGAACAACACAATGAATTGAGGTCACACTTCTGGTAGCTCCACATGTCCCCAAGCGATGCCTTGCTAAATATAGAACTGGATGTAGAGAGCACAAACTCTGCAATATAGAATTTACATAAAGTGAAGATGATAAGGACTGACACAAAGACGAGTGAAAAATTAATAATGAATTTATATATAAAATAAAAATTAAAAAATAGAAACAATCATATTACGATTCACAATTACAATTTCAATTCCTAATGTACCTATCTCAGAGAGATAAAGCACCACTTAACGTCCATCTTCCTATCTCCTAGTTTTCTCTCCAAGGAAAGTTTATATCCCTATAGATTTTCCTTTCAATCCTTCTCTAATCACTCAATAGTTTCTTATAAAAGTTTACGGTACAAAGAATACACACTCTTAGTAAAAATGTGATTGGTGCACTTATCTTGTTTAACTGCCTGGTGATGTTTCCCTTTTTTATGCCGCTATACACACAGACTATCTCTAAACGATAACAAAAGAAATTGAATGAATTGTTACTCGGCAATTTTGACATAGTTTGTTTCCCTTAACGTGACCCATATTCTTTTATTGGCAAAGTTAATGGTTTAAAATTGTAAATAATAAACCACTGTATATGACAATGACAACTGTGAATTGTAAATGCTATTTATAAAATGTGTATCACTCATGCAATGTACAATACTGAAAACTCAGAATATATTGAAAATGGTTGTATTTTATGTTGTCTTTATAGTGATTTCAAAATTAATTTGACTTACTTTAATCAAATAAATTTTGAAATTATGTTTACTTTATTTATTTATTTAGGTAAATTTTGTTATTTGATTTCGATAGTGATGAGGTGTGTGTTTTGCAAGATGTAAAGCATTTGGCATATAAACTCACTGAACATTGTGTATAAAAGGACATTAATATTCTTATTTTAAAGGAGAAAAAGTAAAATTTGCTTGCATAAAACGGCTCGTGGCGTGACAACTCAGTGTCATAAAAGGGTGAGTAAAGAATCTTGGTTGGGAGCAGCAAGGGGGATGTAGAAGGAGTTTAGAGAAGTGATTCGCACGTCAGGTTCGATTGCATTAAAGCTTCTACAAATCACGTTAAAGGGCAAATGCCCACGAGTGCCATTTCCCCCCTTTTTTTCCCGCCATTGCTACTCACGATGTGGTCAACGTGGGTCATCCCTGTCCTGGACTGTTCATTGTACGTTACTCCTAGATGGACAAGTTCGAAATTGCACTGATTAAACCGTCCGCTTTCCCAGCCCTGCCCAGTCCAGCCACTTGAAAGTGCTTCGATTGAGTTCATCTGCACTCTTCCAGTGACAAAGGAGGCGGTTTGGTTCACGAGGACTCGAGAAGACGACGTGATGACGCAGCGAGATTCAAACTTGGACGCACAGGTGGGTATGGTGGCAGGTAGGATTAATGCATCCATAGTATGAAAAATACTAAGAATTCTATCTCTGCTTTTTCTTCACTTCTTATTGATTATTGTCGTCGTCATTCTCGACATCGTCATCATCACCTTTTTTACCATCTGTCATTACTATTATTAAAATTACCAATAGTATTTAAACTAATTCAAGATGTGATAAGAAAATAGGATTAATTATCCTTGTACTTTTATATTATGTCGTATCTTCTACAACATCTGAATGCTAAAACAACTACCATTATTGCTGATAATTGTTCTTTCTCAACAACTACGTCAAGATAAACTGTTATTTTCATTACGTGAACTGCTACTTTTTCTATTCTAATATTGTTTATGCATTTAAAATGAGAAATCACAAATGTTATTTTTTTAATTTTTTGGTAATTGGATATTATTAATGGAAATTGCTGAAAAGCTTGTCCATCAGCAGCTACTGTATAAGCCAATTGATTGCACACATGTATTAGCAAGTAGAGCACTATCTATAATTACAACGGGGCCTTTTCTACATTAAATTGTTTTCGTATCCTGGCTCTCAAATTACTTTGGGTGTGAAGCTGTAACGGAGAGCAAGATACTAGTTGAAGAGGTGTACAAAATCGCTTTAAGCTTGGATGGCCATTGGAATGTCATGATATGAGAACCGGTCATTGGGAGATGGATTGCAAGTGGGAAATAGGCGCACCACATTGTCGTATACAGTAATTTATTATACATAAATTTAAATCATTAACGTTGCAGACAAACGAATATGAGTCACGTTAAGGGAAGTAACTGTCAATGTGTCGAGAAGCAATTCAGTCAATTTCTTTTGTTGCCTTTCAATGACAGTTTGTGCACTCTTTTTACTTTTCATATAGAATCAAAGATCGTATGAAGTTCATTATAATATATAGAATCACTATGGTAAATAGATTCGGACAATCAATCTACTACATACTTTGTTCTTTATTTTTCTCTGAAGGAAATTTACGTTCTTTCGTCGTTTTCATTGCATTCATATTCAATGTAAATTTTCAAATGTTGACAGGATTTTGAGCAATGTAAATTTTCAAATATTGGCATGGTTTTAAGCAATATAAATTTGTGAAATATTACAGGATTTGAGCAATGTAAATGTCAAATATTGACAGGATTTTGAGCAATGTTTAATTGCTCATTAAGAGATATTGATTATTCAGTTCGTTCAGTCACTCACTCAGTCCCGTTTGCATGTCTCCGTATCACATATTTGTTTCTCTCTGTCGGTTTAACTTTATTTAGTCATCTTTTTAGTTACTTCCTTACTGTGGATTGAACACATTCCTCAGCTTAGTAACAAAATGGCCGCAAAGAATTGACTTAGTCGCTCTCAGAATATTAATAATGATATTGAATATTGGATTTTGTTCGCATAGAAGGGATGAAATAAATCAAGAAAACGGTTAACATGTTTACAAAATAAAACATTACCCTGCTTTACAGTTTAGAGTTTAATACGGTGGCTTTCTTACTTGGTCAGTCGAATTAAGTTTGATTAGAAACTACAGTTGTGGAGTAAAGCAAAACAAAAATCTGAATAGTATTAGGAATTCTTTTGATAATATAGTGGTTATGTTGTTTAATTCAGCATAATGCAGACTGACACATTTTCAATAAATAAAATTACACCGGAAACGATAAGTAAATCTGGACCTCAAACTGGAGAATATTAAAATAAGACAAATCAATATGTATTTAGGCAACATAGCAAACCGGCATATACACTTCGTACAGCCGTACATACGTCAACGAAAATGTAAATATATCGAAAACAACAAAATATGTACATCTAACAAAGTAATAATAGCAATACGACGCGATGAGTATATTCAAATGACAATTTGTGGGCAATAACAAAACGCAGATTTAAAACGACAACAAAATATAGAAAAAGTAGGTAATAAAACAAAACAACAGACTGAAGTAGGTAATATAACAACAAAGCAATAGATTGAAGTAGACAATACAGCAAAACAACAGACTGAAGTAGGTAAATACGACAACAAAGCAATAAATTGAAGTAGACAATACAGCAAAACAACAGATTGAAGTAGGTAATATGACAACAAAGCAATAGATTGAAGTAGACAATACATCAAAACAACAGAGTGAAGTAGGTGATAGGACAACAAAACAACAAACTGAAGTAGGTAGGTAATACAACAAAACAACTGACTAAAGTAAGTAGGTAATACAACAAAACAACAGACTGAAGTAGGTAAATCGACAACAAACTGAAGATATAATCAAAGCAATAGTTCAAAGATATCATACATCATATATCATATTACAAAACTTCAGATGAAATGAAAGTGTTAGACCGTAAAGTAAGTAAAAGACACCTGACTAGAGGTCATACAAACAACTTACTCAAGAAGTCATAAAAATAACTGACTAAATATGTCATAAAACCAAATGATAAAAAGGGTCATAAAAACAACTTGCTAAAGAAGACATATAAACAATTGACTAAAGAGGTCATAAAACCAAGACTACGTCATAAAAACAACTTACTAAAGACGACATTAAAAAACCTGACTAAAAAGATCATAGAAAATATTGAATAAAGAGGTTATAAAAACAAGAATCTAAATAGGCAATTAACAAATTTACTAAAGAAGTCATAAAAATAACTGACTAAAGAGGTCATGGAAACAGTTGATTAAAGAGGTCATAAAAAAGAACAAACTAAAGAAGTCATAAAACAACAGACTAAAGAGATTATAAAATCAGAGTTAATGAAATGGTTACATAAAGATGTCATGAAACAACTGAACAAAGAAGAGATATAAGCAAAGTTTACTAAAGAGATCACAAAAGCAAGAAACTAATGCGGTCATAAAACAAATTACTAACTAGATCATAAACACAATTAACTAAAGATATCATGAACACAAGTGACTAAACAGGTAAAAAGGTCAACAAGTGATTAAGAGGTCATAAACACAAATGACTAAAAAGGTCATGCATATTTGTGACTAAAGAGGTGATAAAAATAGGTGACAAAGAGATCATAAACACAAGTGACATAAAGGATCATGAAAAAACAGGTTCAGTATAAAAGCGATAAACGGGGTAGACTGTATAAGACAGATTTAAGAAGCAGCTTAACAGAGAGCACCAATTCAAGATACGTATTTACTTCTCTCATAATAAAATTATATAAGAAAGCACTTCATCGTAAAGGCAGTCTCGTGCGTAAGTATACACTGAATACGCAGTACTAAGTGAAAAAGGTAAATAATAAATTTAAAAAATATATACTTGCTCTTTTAATGCCAAATAGCCACAAAATGCATTATCACAACAAGCATAATATTTAAATGAAATTGTTTGTACAGATTCATTATAATTTCATACTACTTTTTTCACATCCCGAAGTTTTAATAACTGGAAAATCTTATAGATCCATATACATGTCACGTCTTCATCACAAACTGTTCCATATAAACTTCGCCCATCGAGTCCTAAAAAGGAAAATGTCGTGATAAAGTCGTGGCTGTGAACGCGGCACTGTTGGGGTTAGAACTGCCTGATTCAGATATTTGGTCAGTCTGCCCGTGTGCGTGCTAGTGACGTACACTAGATGGATGATTCACTTACGACAGGTGAAATGGCGACTGAATAATGAGTTCACCAGTGGCTTGCTAATGCAAAATCTGTAGCCATCCAGCACCTTAGCAGTGGCTTCATTGAGTGATATACTATCTAACTATTTATCTATCTATCTATCTATCTATCTATCTATCTATCTATCTATCTATCTATCTATCTATCTATCTATCTATCTATCTATCTATCTATCTATCTATCTATCTATCTATCTATCTATCTATCTATCTATCTATCTATCCATCCAATCATCTATCTATCTATCTATTCATCTATAATCCATGCATATCTCTCTCTCTCTCTCTCTCTCTCTCTCTCTCTCTCTCTCTCTCTCTCTCTTTCCATGCATACATAAATACTGTAAGCCAAACATTTTGTTAATTACTAGATCCACATCAGCTCGTGTTATGAAAACTATATACGGACAGTATATGGCTCAGGTTGACAACTTGTGGACACACGCTGCGCAGACACGTTACTTATGAACAACAAATTGCGACAGACCTAGGTAGTGTCTGCCTAAAAGTAGATCTTGAATGCAGGCCATTGATCGTAATCATACAGATTGACGTGGCATTGTACGGGTCTGACCACTGGGGTCGGGGCGTAACCAGATTCCACTTAAGACCATCGCCCGTTGACGTGCGAATTTTATTAACTTTCGCTTCATTAGGAAAAGATAATTAATGCCACGCGCATTTCTGGGCAAGAGCAATGCCAGTTTAAGGTGGTGATTTTTATTTTTTTTAAATAATTAATAATGTGGAAATATTACAGACATAGGAATGATGAATTCCATCGTGCGAACCAGTAGTATAATAGAAGGATACTTCTTTTCTTCTAAAATGATCGAATAAATTGCTTTAGTTAATATGGTCCAGATATTTTATCTTTTAAAAATAATTATGATAATAAAAATGACAATGAAATGGAAAAGGAAGAAAGAAGCAAAAAAACAAACAGCAACTATATCGAAAAGATATATCAAGAAAAGCAGTATAATAAAATATGGGATAAGTAAGTTTGAGGTGATTTTGATTTCGGGTTTGGAGGATGGGGGTAGGAGACTGAAGGGTGATAGTATATAGCATTGCAGAAATTTAGAAATCGAATTTCACGGAACAGAGTCAGATAAAATATTCGGTTGACTGCAAATTGTACTCAGTGTTGCGCATCAGTAATTTACTTACCTCAGTCTTTCTTCATGAAACGAGAATGATTTTGCTATTAGAAAATGAATGAACGTGCACAACTATTTTTTTAAATACAACTAATTTCTCTTACTTATGCGGAATTAAAACAATAACAGGACTGCAAAAATAACTTTTGCGGTTACTAAAAGTTCTAAGAAAAATTAAGTAACATGAAGATATTTACATAATGTATTCAGTGTGTGAAAGGGAGAGTGGATAGAGATTATGCAAGTACTTTCAAAAGTTATGCACCTGTAAATATAGGTAATGTCATATGCCTATACGTACAAACGTGAGAGCTCGTTCACATATACACACATTCACACATACACACACACACACAGACAAAAACACTCTCACATTCACTCACACACTCATTCACTCACACATTGACTTACACACACACACAAGAGAGAGAGAGAGAGAGAGGTATATATATATATATATATATACATATTCTAACATACACGCAAATACTTGATCTCTCGTCTTTGTCTGTCTTCAGAAAAAAATCAGATCCAGCCATCTACAATTTCTGTGGGTGGCGTCGTGTCATTATTATTTCATTCTACTAGTGACAGGAAGGTCTCTACTATTCCCCGCGTTCCAGTTACGGCACCGTACATTGCTAATCAATTAGTCCAAACATTATTTAATTTGCTCAGACGTATGCGCTGCGAGATAGCGATCATTTCTCTTGAGATTTTGTAAAGGAATGTTGTGCGATTTCTCAAAAGATCGGTGTTACGTTTCTTACTAGCAATAAGGAGCTAACCTAGTTACAAGTACACGAAAGTAGGTTATATTGAAAAGCAGATTATAGGCAACTCTTCCACTAAAATGTCTAAATGATTGTATTAGCGTAAAGAGTAGGTAAATCATGTGACAATGTGACAACTTGCCCTCAATTGCCCTACGTTGTGGCACAAACACTCCAGCAAACATTTATTTTTGTTGTAAAATACGCTGCCCACAATTACTATTCACACACACACACACACACACACACACACACACACACACACACACACACACACACACACACACACACACACTATCCACAATCATTTATTTTTTATCATTTTACTTTTTATCGTGACACGCACACTGCCCATTATCATTTTAGGGCATCGTGACGCGCACACTGCCCATTATCATGTATTTTTATCGTGACACGCACAGTGCCCATTATCATTTATTTTTTATCGTGACGCACGCACATTGACCACAATCATTTATTTTTTATCGTGATACACACACTGACAACAAATATGATCTTTTTTTTTGATACACACCTCCCACAACAGATCATTTGTTGAGCTACAATGCCCACAATCATGCTTTTATTCTGACAGAAACTGCCCATAGTCAGTGTAATTTGTTGTGACACAACTTGTCGATAAATATAATCATTGTCTTTTGTTGTGACACACTGCCCACAACAGAACACTTGTTGTCACACACTGTCCACAACAGGACATGTGTTGTCACACACTGCCCACAACAGGACATGTGCTGTCACACACTGCCCACAACAGAACACTTGTTGTCACACACTGCCCACAACAGGACATGTGCTGTCACACACTGCCCACACCAGGTCGTTTGTTGATATACGCTATCCAATCATTGTATTTTCTGACACTCTCCACAATTATTGTCTTTTGTTGTGACACATACTGCCTGCAACATGTAATCTGGTGACACACGCTGTCCACAATCATTGTCCTTTGTTATGACACAAACTGCCGACAATTATTGTCTGTTTTTGTGATACCCTGCCCACAACAGATCATTTTTGACACACGCTGTCCACAATAATTGTCTTTTGTTATTAGCACATTAATCTAAACTTAAATCTTCAAACATCCCCGTAGATACCAGCTCTCTGCTGAAATGAATCTGTTTTATTGAATGTCAGTGAAATACAATTTATGTTACTGTAGTAGAAGGATTCTTCGTTTACAATTGATACTATAAAGGCGTGACCACATGCTATTACGTATTCTTTTTCATAATAATGAATTCATATAATAATAACAATACTATTTTACTATATTCTCACAGTTACTGATTCTTGGGAAATAAAGTAATATGTATTAACGAACCATCTGTGAGATATTTGTCCAGTGTTCAAGGTATATAGAATATGAATTATAACTACGAAATATAGGCCTGGAGACGTGGTGACGAAGTAAAATTGATTCATTATAAAGATGTATACTATAATATTTCATAGCCACATTCATCGAAACTCGTGGCTATATAAAGCATGTCCAGCTAAAGGGATTAATTAAATGTACACTAACGTCAACAGATTCATGTAGCAAACACGTGTTACTGCATTGGCATGTGCGATCTAATGCTATCTACTTCAATCTGCTGGTATTTTTCATGGAACACACTAATTTAAACTCTCTAAATAAAAGTGCTGTTTATTCTGTTTTTGCAGAGTAGTAGTAGGTTACTAAATTTAGAATGATATATTTATTGAATAAACACTTTCTCCCCGTAGATAGCAAACTCCGCTCGAACCATACAAATCAGACAAATCGTGACAATATCCGATGTCTGCAAAGCAAAAACAATGGTTCGATTCGAACTGTTAGTCTTAGAATTTCAATGCTACTGCTGATAATAAAAAGCGATTTCCTGCTAAATTTGGACTAATTGACAAATGTGATTATTCACATGTGTATATTTATATACTGCTTCTTTGTATAATGCTTAATGGAGACTGCATCTTACATGGCCCAGTAACCGACACGATACTGAATTGGCGCGTGCGCATTTCAGCGCTCGAATCCCGGAAACTATAATTGAACAGCATCCTGATAAGCACTCAATAGTGAGCTTGCACACTTTTAGCAGCACCCTTACTACCCACTCGCCCCCCACCTATCTCCTAATGTCACGAGCGGCAATCATATGATTTTATTTATTTCGACAGTTTAACTTCTTTCATTGGAGACCACTGCTTATGAATTTGGGGCGGAGTTTGAGTATGCAAAATACATCCGATAATTAAACAACCATCGTCACAGAAATTTTACCAAATGCACGGGTTGACACTAACCAAGATGTTATCTACAGAATTCAAGTCGTTGAATGCTTGTTGTATTACGCATAATTTGTTTTGATTACACGTAACGATTACCGAGTAGATAACTCTGACATTGTATACGAGTTACCTTTCTGAAGCACAATATTGGTGGTGTTGTCCCTGTGTGGGTATTGCGTTTGTGAATTGATTTAATGAGTTTAAGAGGGATACAAGAAATGTTTCTATACGAATAATTCGATTGTGCAGGGTCGTCCATGTTTTGAGAATATTGATAGAGTATTTTTTTTCCTTTCAACTGTTCAATAGAAACCAGGAGGGGAAGCCCCTACAGAGCAGACAAAAACGAAACAACCTAAACATCATCAACAAATGTACATGTTCATATTCATTTATTAATATATTCCATTGTCTTTAAATGGAATATACCATAAATTATTACTTTTGTAACTGTTGTCTGACAGAAAATAATCGCATCTAATTATGATAAACAAAACTGTTTGCTTATGATAAATAGCCTTCTTCCTCTTGAGTAGTAGTAGTAGTAGTTGTTGTAGTAGTACACTAGTAGTATCATCAACATCATCATCGTTGTCATTGTCATCAACCAGGAGTATGAGAACGGTTAGAGAACCATGTAGAAGCAATAATGAGTTATTGGGGACTTTGCCCTAATCTTTTAATATTGGAAAACTGAGAAGAAACTATAGGAACTTGGTAAGGGAAAATCTAACTAGCTATGGAAGGCTAAACTTTTCTCTGATAGACATTATGAGGATTGTGCTATGTAGATTTTGTAATTGATTGTTGCTTTATTTTCTTTATTTGTTTAATTTTTTAATATATAAATATTTTATTAATTTTCATCTGTCTTGTGTCAATTCTTACCATCTTCATTTTTGTGTGAAATACTTTTTAATCATAGTCATCGTGTCCATCATTGTGTCCGTCTTCGTGTCTGTCTATCTGACTGTCCATCCGTTTGTCCATCTTATAGATGAGGACCTTCCTCTGGTGGCGAAGGAACAATGGAATGATTGACCTCAATTGTGTATTTCATATTGTCCATCTTACGGGGTTCCAACATACGTCTTCGAAAAACGTCAGTCAAAAGGTGAATGTTTGATTTGTCAGTTCGAGAGTAACAATCATTGACTAAACAAATAAGTCGTCCATCTAGTTTACGTTCGAAAAGCCATTTAAAATTAGCTACTGACCAATAAGAATTAATTGCCACGCGCCGAAAACTCTCTCTCTCTCCCCCTACACACACACCAGCTGTGTTGGGAATGATTTAAACTTTCGTGATTGCTTGTGCCGTGGTGTTTTGACTGCTCAATGCATCATTAAACCACGGTCAAATGTCTCTGTGCTGTCACCTCACCTGCGGCACGCACGCGCGTGCATGTCTCATTTCAAAGTTTTGATTCACTGAACGAAAGGAAACTCTTACGTTCTGCGTGTTGTGAAATGAATGCTTTCGTTTCTTGTCTTTAATGTTTTGTTTGACAGCTGTTACACTCGCGAGCGCGTGGAGCTGAACAATAAATGACTTTAGAAAGACTGGTTGAAAGAAAGGATTGGTTGTGCGTGTTCATACTTGCCATTGGATCTTGGATTGGACTGCTTATGCGTTCGAAGAACTGTGACGTTTAATTCCGCAAACATCTCTACTCATCTACCGATATATTTGTCAGCGACAAACATAACTATCAAAGTGTTGACGGATGTGAATTGTCGATGTCATCGATATTGTGACAATCGTTGTTTAACTTGTCATGATTGCGCAGTGTGTCATCCGTGTTTTCACTCTAACGTGCGTGGTCAAGGCAGGCATTCCCCCCATTTGTTTAAATAGCACCATATGTGTGCCTATGTACATAATACATTTATATATACAATCATAATGACACTATTTTTCTGCAAAAACAAACTGCTTTGATAAATCGAATGGCTGTCGGAGGTTCGATGACGCCTCTGATCAAGAAAAGTCAGATGGTTCAAATATAATTCGTTGTTTATTTAGCTGTACTTAGCGGCAATGTAGTGTTTGATGTTATGAAGTAGTGTCAATATTACCTATGTGTATGTTTGTGTGTGTGTGTGTGTGTGTGTGTGTGTGTGTGTGTGTGTGTGTGTGTGTGTGTGTGTGTGTATGTGAGTTATGGTCTGATTATTAATTGTGTGATAAAGTATTCTTCAATGTGTGAGTTATAGTCTACCAAATCATGCTTAATTATGTCAAATAGCATTGTTGTAGCTGTGTGAGTTATGGCCAACCTAATCATTCCTAAGTATTGTTGTGATATATGACCATTCTATGAGTTATAGTCAACCTAATTATGCCTAATTACGTCAATAAAGTATTGTTGTGGTACACGACTAGTCTGTGAGTTATGACCAACCTAATCATGCCTAATTAGGTCAAGAAATATTGTTGTATTGTGTGCGAGTTATGGTCAACCTAATCACGCCTAATTACGTCGTAAAATGTATTATATGATCAGTGTGCGAATTGTGGTCAACCTACTTATACCTAATTACGTCCAGCAAGTATTGCTCTATTATATGACCAGTAACAACGATAACGTTCTGGGTGGGATGAGCACTGGAGAAACCGCACTAGTTTCATTGCTACTAGCTTTAATTTAAGATATTTCTACTTAAACTGTATCTTGTTGCAATATATATGTGTGGATGATAAAACTTAGTAATTGTTTACTTATTCTGAAGTGTGGACGAGTGCACCGCATGAACTTAATTGATTTAAGTCTAATACTGATGTTTCTCTGTATATAAGTCCATTTAAAACCTGTGATTTGCAGCTTTCTTAGTAATCATTTAACGGTCACTGTGTTTGTGTTATTATGTTAATGTGCGAGTGGTTTGCAGCGTTTTGAGTGGACATTTAACTGTCACCTTTGATTGTTTTATGTGTGTGGATGTGCGGGTGGTTTGCAGCGTTGTAAGTGGTCATTCAACTGTCACCGTTGATTGTTTTATGTGTGTTAATGTGCGAGTGGTTTGTAGCGTTTGGAGTGGTCATATTTTTGGTGCGTACTTATCTCCACTGACATCAGAGAGGTAATCATGTTTGCTTTCACACTGTTACTTAAGGACATCGTTATTCAGTACTTAATTAAATACATTTCAAATTAACAAAAAAAATGTTTCTATATTTTATCCCAAACTTTGTTGGTTTTCCTTGAGAAAATTATTAAACAGCTTTGCATTCCTAGCCATTAACAGCCCACTCTACTAACGCTCGCGAGATTATGTGAGTATGTTTCCTTCATCTAATTATTATAATTTTTTTATAAGGGATCGTATGTTTTAGTGCTTTACCACCGTTGGCAATTTACAATCAAACTATTGATTATTTTCAGTATATCGCAGTGTTTCTAATGTTTGCTTGTCACGGCTGACTCAATCCAATTTACTGATATACAGAAACTTCAGCAAATGTGGTATGGTTGTGGATGCAAAGGCAGGGCTCTACGAGAACGAGAGAGGGAGAATTCAAAAACAGTCCAGCCTCCACGTTTCTAATGACAACAACAGATTGGACCTGTACTTCGTACGTCTCTATGCGTTCCGTCGTTAAGACCAGACAATTCGGAGCTAGAGTTAAACTTGAAACATTGTCTCCTTTGAACAAGCGATGCTTTTAACGTTTTTGTTTCTTTTTATTTTATTCATTTTATTTAAAATACAGAGATTCCTCTTCTCTTATCGCGCCATATTTATACGGGACCTGTACCTGGTGCCTTGTACGAGCTACTTGGCTCATCGTTGCCCGTATCGATATACCTGCCTCGTAAAGTCGGGCAGCAATCATGCCAGTTGAATTGCTTATTCATTCATCTCTAGCGTTTGAGAGAGTGAAAATAGTTTTGCATGGTGCGTGGAGTTAAGGGTAAACGGCCTGCCTAGAGTGAGCATTTATTGTAAGCGTAGGACTGGCATGCTGTGATGGAGCGACAAAGTATTCGAGAAAAAAAGAAATCATCCTCCTTTGCAAAAATCAATAATTTACTAACTACTGAAATTAAGGTCGTCCAGAATGCACTCTTCAAGACAGGAGTGTCTCCCCACCCACCCCCACCCCGATAAAGTAGGCATTGCAGTAGTTCCAAGTAGTAAGCGCAGATTTTCGGTTCTGCGCAAGTCTGAAAATGTGTTATATGCTTTGATTCTATACTGCTCAGTCTGACGTACTATTAGCATAATTTCAGTCTGACGCACTATTAGCATAACCTCAGTCTGACGCACTATTAGCATAACCTCAGTCTGACGCACTATTAGCATAACCTCAGTCTGACGCACTATTAGCATAATCTCAGTCTGACGCACTATTAGCATAATCTCAGTCTGACATACTCTTAGCATAATCTCAGTTTGGAGGTTAATGGTAAATGTTATTTTAGATCAAAAGATTGAATAAGTCCTTGGGTACTACTCATTATGTGTATTTTAATACCTGTTATATAAATTTTAATATACATTATACATTATATTAACAATTGTATAAATGTTAATACACATCCGCCGGAATTGAAGGGGCTTTCCTTTGAAATTACTCCAGCGTCTGCGTTCAGGACTTGGCGCTCCGCCAAGATAAAAGGAGGTTAAAAAAAAAAAAAACGGGGAAAGTTTCTGATTGTGTACATTAATAAACCCAGGCTCTTGACTTGACGCAATTTACTCAAACATTTGGACCGTGGACTGTCCGGTAGGATACTGTAATGCGTTTCTGGTGTTAGACTTAGCACTGACTTACAAATCATTTCTAGACGTGAGTACTTTCACACACACTAAAATATAAGGAAAAGAAAGACAAGAGAGGAAGAAGAAGAAAAAATCCATTAGTGATGAATCTGGGAACCAGCAAGGGACACAAATCAACAGCCTTACCTCTTTTGATCAGTCGATCAGGAGATAATTTTATGATGAACGTCTCCTACTAAAGTCCTACTTTTCAGTGTTCTGGTGCTTTGCCAGGATGGCAATACCTAGACGTCACTTGCCATACGCCCGGGATTACGGAGTGTTAAAGTCTGTCTAGATAAGGAGCACAAGCGATTATCAAAGAAAAACGGAAAATCGAATGATGAATGTGCAGAAATAACCGAAATAGGTACTTGGACTCTCTCTCTCTCTCTCTCTCTCTCTCTCTCTCTCTCTCTCTTGAGAGATAAAAATAAATTTCTATCGCGGGAGACAAACAGATGGCCCAGGTAACAAAATTTCATGCAAAGTAATTTCTCTTTGCACTAGGAGATCGGTATGACCCCCATGGCTAATATCTGTAAATATCACAACATTTACTGTGTTATGGTTCACTCTTCAACTTCCTATTTCACCCCAATGGCTAGCTTATTGTAAAGTATGTCAAATGGTCATTAAACTGCATAATGTGAGCACAGCTCGAAATAGCTGCAAAAGCCAGTGAGCATAATAAGTGGACTATAAGCGATTCCCGAAATCGATTTGTTTCAGCTCATAACCGAAGACACTTTTGAAGTAGCCGTCTTGATTTCTCTATTTCATGTATATTTTCTTTTCAAGATGTTGATTATGGTACATCAATGTAGCAGGTAAGCTCTCATTGTGAGCTGTAACGCCTCCCCACCCAACCGAAACAAAAAATGCATGTAACAGTCGAAAGCTAACAAGCTCAGAAAGAAATATTTTGGAAATATGTATACCGTCTACTATTACGAAGAAAACATTTGAATAATTAAATTATTTTTTCCTGAATGGCTATGATAAGCAAAGAACATACTGAAGATTGAATTATCTTCACATAATTTCTCAGCTAAGCAAGAAAAGTGGTGAAAATTTAATAAATTATTTATCCTTAATGCCTAAAAAAAAAAAAGAAAGCAAACAACGCGTTGAAGATTTCATTATCTCCCCTTAATATCCAAGCTAAACAAAGAACGTACTAAAGATGGATTTATCTCTGCTTAATGTCCACCTCCCATGATCCCTGACACCAAGGACGTGTATATTTACCTATGGAGTATGCCCTTTCTGGTAGGGTACAAAACATCAGATATGGGGGAGTCTGTATTGGAAGGGAGGGTTGGTTAAATGCGCTATAAAGCTGAAACCAGCAGGCCTTAGTTTGAGTGAAGAATAAAAAGTCCATCAAAGCGTAAATGTTCTAAACAATCGTCATGCAAGCATTTATAATGAAAACGGCATGAAACAAATTACAACCACCACCACCATTAAGACAACAACCGGAACCGTAATCAACCCAAAACCACAATCATTATGGCATTGGTAGGGAAACCTGTTTGCGAGGTGAGGTTTTAATGTATATAATTAATACTTTGCATATTATATAATCCGATTCAGAATTATTCCTGATAACATGCGACGTAAAGGTGAAGATTAAGTTGCAAGACGTCTGGGTGTATGCAATAGGATTGACAGTGCTAAAATCCTAATTCTGATCCAAAAGAAGAAAAGGAAACCTAATCCTGATTTTAATCCTAACTAGAACTGTAACCTAAATTCTAATTATAATTCACGTCTGATCATAACCCTCAATGTTGACAATTGATACTGTGACGTTTTGCTGGGAGATGGGCAAGATGTTAATTCTCCACCACCCTGTCTATCTGTAACCTTATGTTAATCCCCAAAACACACCTTCTGGCTGGCTACTCATGTTAAAAGGAATAATGACAGATAATGTAGAATAGAAGAGTGAAAGTTCGAAAAGATAGCTTGAGCTCCCTGATACATACAGTCAGGATAGTAAGTAAATACAGGTGACAGACTACAACATATAATATGTAAATGAGTCATGCTAACATGAGTAGTCTGTATCAACAATAAATATATTCAATAAGAGGTGCGATAAGAGAATGTTCATTTTGAGTTCTATGGCATTGTAGTAGTTATTCCATTCATTTGTATGAGCAATGTAATTGCGTTTATAAGAGAACACTTAATGTTTCTGGGTGAGCTCTAAAAGTGCTTTCATTAAAGATCAATTGAATTGACTGAATCGTGACTGAAGCTGTGCAATTGTTGATTTTATAATTACATAATTTAGAATTGCCTGACATGTTCTTTAGGGTCCCAGTGAATGTTGTAGCAGATGCACATATGGTCAATTGAACTGTTCTTTGGCCCAAAGGTCATTTTTCACTGGTGATGCTTTGTGGTTCAATACTCATAAAAGTCAACAATCAAGATAAAGAGGTTCTATTCTGACATTGTTTCATGACTCAGTTTACATTGAATCAATGTATCAGATAAAGTACCAATCTGCCAGTAAAATATGTACATAGGTTAAGAATTGTTCCTCATGTGTTCTCTGTAAAAGCACTCATACTTATGTGATCATCATAAGTGAAATGTAGCAATATATAAAATATAGTTAATGTCAAGAGATAAATATGAATATAATATTAGTTAGGCAAGCAAAACCACATACCTTTGGCAGTAATACATACAGAAAATGGTTTCCTGCTGTGTTGATAACTGCCAATAAGGGTTAGCAATATAATTCTAACTCATTAAGGCAAGGAGCCAAAATACATGTTGCCTCAATGGTCAGCTGCAATCAACTAATGAATATTAGCTAGATTTTTGGCATGTTCATTAAGAATGGTTGAATATTTATATTGAATATTGTCTCTCCACTTATACATTATGAAAGAGTTGTATTTAAAGAGACATTAATGTAGTTTCTTTAGATAGTAAAATCGCAACATAACTCTAAGTAACTTAGAAGTAAATTATCTATAAACGAAAGTAAGAAAGCACATAAAAGACCCCTTAATGTCTGCTTGTAACTCGAATAGCCAATTGCCGGCAAGGTTTACTTGGTCTCCCATTCTCAAAGTATATATTGTTTTGCCAGTGTGTGTGTGTGTGTGTGGTTAGACAAGGAACCTCAAGCCAACATCATTTGGTCTCTTTCACCAAAAAAGAAAGTAAACTCTAAACATAGTCTCAAATTAGAAAAGAAACAGGCTTTCACACAAACCCTGACAACCATTACGGAAAAAAAAACGAGCCAGACAAAAATTACCACCACAGAGGAAAAGAAAGTTCAAACAATGCTGTCAACCAACAAACATGGCAACCAGAAAAAAACTTCAAAACATCCAAAACACAGACTAAAACTACGGCATGGAAAGAAAAAGTCGTACAAACTGAACACTACACCAAGCAGGAAAATGCACCAACAGTGATCGAGGCCACCATATTAGAATACGCATGACCTCTGAAGGCCTTCCTTTCTTACCTTACCAGAGACCCCACCAAAAACAACAACAACAACAACATAGAGTCAAACAATGGAAACAACAGAACAAAGCCCCACACGCAAAAGATGGTGCCCACCACAACACAACAGAAAATGACAGCAAGAACAAACAGCCACAACAACATAAATTACGCCAACGCAATCACCGCCAACAGCAATGGTAGCTCAGTGAGCAGTAGTACATGCAGTGGTGATATTTCAATCACCCCATTGCGGATATAATACAACTTCTGCTAGGTCAACTATACTGGCCACCATCGGCCATCGCCATGCATCACAACAGTTACCAGGGACATCCACAATGGCAGCGTCAACAACAACAACAGTGAGGAGGACTGTGGTTGAAATATCCTGGGCGCACGTACACACTAGACATGGTGTGCAACTAGGCCCTGTAAGACACTCTCCTCTCACCCACCCTCCCACTCAAAACATCGGAAACAACAACACAACAACATGAACCACAATTTTAGCCCACATATTTCTGGACTAAAGTCTGCCTTTGCCGGCAAGAAATGTTCTTGTCATGGATTGACGAACAACAACACTAAACACAGAATATTCACCAATCCTTACAACTTGCACCAACCACTGACACCACATCGTTCAACGTTGCAGTCGCGATGTACAAGAAATAAAAGTTACATACTTCTACTGAAACAATGATACAACTTCAACGCCACAGACACAAGACACAACAGAAAAAAGAGAATGCACAATTCACCATTAACACAACTAAATACCGCAACAGATGTCAACACCGAGCAAACACCAAGACAAAACTCCAACAGAAACACCATCACCAGCACTCTTCAAACACTCCTGATGGGGTCCGGCCCCAATGGAGTGCTAGTGATCAGAGAACGTCTTGTGATAAAATGATCATCGAAATTTCCATTAGTGATGCTAAACTGTATTCACAACCACCGCCACCACCGTATATGTTGAGAGTCTCGTTGTTGTCGATATATGAGTACAGAGAAACAGAGAAATATACAACACGAAAGGGGAGAGAATAATTTTGGTGGCTCATGTGGCTGTGTCACCATGAATAAAGCCCTCTTGTAAACTGTAAACACTGTTACGAGTTCATTTCGTTCTGTGGCTGTTGTCAAGTGCATGTAATGTCCATCTTCGTCGCTGTTGTCTTGCATCATGTCGTGACCCAGTACACTACTACACCCAATACACCATCACACTTTCTAGACTTAATAAACGTCACTAGTGTTTGCAAACTCTTTGGACCATCCTATTGTGCCCAACCTTACTTTTGCCAGCCAGGGTTGAGTATGGCAGACCAGCGTGCACGGGCATGCGCACTTGTGTGTGTGTGTGTCTGTGTGCTTCTGTGTGCATGTCTGTATGTGTATATGTGTGTGCGTGTCAGTATGTGTGTGTCTGTATGTGTGTCTGTATTTCTGGTGTATTTGCAATTAACATCAATGTTAATCAAAGTATGGAATACACATGCTAATTCGTGTATGCAACCCCAACATCACAACTAACTAATCCAAATGTGAAATATTAACTCTAATCCTTGTGTGGACCATAAGCCCTAATTACACTAAATGAGGAAAACATATACAATTAGAATATTTCATATGGAGCTGAAACATAAACATCTATACATAATAAATATACAGGTTTGGGGGAAAAGTTTTTCTTTCCAAATTTACAGTTTTACATTTATTTCCTGGAAATGGAGAATACAGTTATACAACTTAGCAAATGTTAATTACAATACGACCTTAGAGCATCAAAGTTAAGAAAAGTTTAGTTTTATAATTTCCTAAGTACACAAAATATTAACTATTCCAAACATACCCAAACCACAAAATCGGGGTGTGTATTTTCAGTCAGTGTCTGATCACAAATTTGGGCTACTTTATATACATGTATATACCTAACTTCTATTGTTAAATCAGGAAGAAAATTTAATTAATTTGACTCTCTGATGTAAGGTCCTAGAGACATATTTCTATTATTTCAAATTCTTAAGTGGGGAGACCAATGTTCTTTAGAAAGGATACATTTACAGACTGAGTCCTAGGAATTCTCATAATGAATGCCAGCTAACCCTGGGCATGTGTTCTAAGTTCAGTTACTGATGAGAATTGATTTATAGTTACGTAGACTGAGACATGGCAGATTGTGATTGGTGTCTGCTCATACATGACTGAGACCTATAAATATACATCTGCTGTCCCTGCTAAGTAGCGCTGATTACAATTTGTATAGATGTTGCTTAGATTGGATTGTTCAACACTTAGTTAACATGTTAACGGTTACTGTGCATCCTCACTTAACAAGAAATCTCAAAAACACGAATAAGTGACATTTAATTAAATTTAAGAAATTAAATATTTTAAGAGAATTATAGAAATTAATTATTACTTATGCCATTTGTGTTTTGGGTGTTACAAATGTATTATTCTATTCCATGAAAATTATAAGTATGTATTATTCTACTCCAAAATAATTATAACATAAGTACGTGTTATTTTCTTCCAAGATAATTATAACATAATTGTGTATTTTTCTGCTCCAATAAATTTTAACACAAGTATGTATTATTCTACTCCAAGATAGTTATAACGTGATCTACTCCAAGATAATTATAACATAATTATGTGTTATTTCAAGATAATATAACATTGGAATGTATTATTCTATTCCAAGATAGTTATAACATAATTATGTATTATTCTACTCTAAGATAAATATAACATAAGACAGAGTGTATTATTCTACTCTAAGATAATTATAACATAAAACACAGTGTATTATTCTACTCTAAGATAATTATAACATAAAACACTGTGTATTATTCTACTCTAAGATAATTATAACATAAAACACTGTGTATTATTCTACTCTAAGATAATTATAACATAAAACACTGTGTATTATTCTACTCTAAAATAATTATAACATAAGACAGAGTGTATTATTCTACTCTAAGATAATTATAACATAAAACACTGTGTATTATTCTACTCTAAGATAATTATAACATAGATATGTGTGTACTCAATAGATACATTTTTCTGAGAATGCACTTTCTAACTTCTCTCACCGGGCACTGGGAATTAAACAAACCAGTAAACAAATATACAGCAAATAAGACCACAATATTATTTTCACTCTCTTCACAAAATATTTTTACATAAAATTAAAACAAGAAAATAAGCAAACAGGCAACATATGAGCAATCAGACATTCAACCATTCAGTTCTTTCTTCGCTTACTTCCACAGCACCCACTGATTTCGCCTTTATTGACTGAGACGCAAAGGGCGTTCAAATGCATTTAATCTTTATTTATTTATTTATTTGTTAATTTATTAAATTGTTTGTTGATTGGTTAGTTTATTACGGCATTTAACAGTGCATAACGCGATTTACTTAAATTCAAAGAGCATGGAAATAATCTTACCCAAACCCCTTTCCCTAATTTAATGACAATAATTATATTTCAGGGATCCGCATTAATTTGGGCATTTTTTTTAACAGATTCGCCTGCAGAATTCCAGGCACACTGGAACAATCAAACACACGCTGGACTCAAGTCGTCCAAGACAGCAGGCGCTTATGTGAGTACGTTCCTTCCTAATGTTCACTTCGTTCACTGTCTTCGATAGAATGGCATGCCATGGCCTTTCCTTTCTTTCTCACCTAGAATTCCCTCTCTCCCTTTATCTCATTACAACGTCCGCTTTAAGGTTAGTGCATTTCTTCTTTCGTGACATAAATCCAAACATGCTCTGTCACTAACTCACAGTGCATTGTAGAGAATCTAGTCTATATTTGGGTTCACGTGTCATTGGCTAGAACAGCAGATTGTAATCATCTGTAACATTTGGGCATCGCGGCGCCCAAACAAATTGGTTTTGTTAAAGAGACTTCCACTAGGTATATAAATACTAACAAATCGAAAACCGTGTCATTTTCTTTCCTTTCACCTTTTCAAAATTTCTTTTTGACTAGACAGTGATAATACGTTAGGGCTTAGATTAAAATCAAAACAAATAGTGCAAGAAAAATATACTAAATCCGACCGATGTATTTGTCATTTCCTAATGAGGGGAGACATTTTAGGAAAATAAACATAACTGATGCCTTCTGTTACTACCTTTCCTCCCATCACCAAGTTTTTCTTTCTGCTCCTCTACATTTCTCTGTGTTTTCTCTCTTTCTTTTTCTTTCTCTATCTCTCCATTTATTTTTTTCTCCACGCCTCTTTGTCTCCCCTCTCTCTCTCTCTCTCTCTCTCTCTCTCTCTCTCTCTCTCTCTCTCTCTCTCACACACGTTTTTTCTTTCTCTCTGTCTATTTATTTGCATGCCTCTCTATTTTTTATATTTCTCCCTTTTTATTTCTCTCGTTCATTTTTCATTGTGTTTCTCCCTTTCTTTTTATTTCTCTTTCTGTATACTTCTCTCTCTCTCTCTCTTCGTCTCGCACACACACGAACACATTCACACACACATTCTGTCTTCCTTAATTCCTTTGTTTTACTCTTTAGCTTTGTGTCTGTCTCTATTTTTTTTTCGCCCTCCTGTCTGCCTTTTCATCTCTCTTTCTTCGTATGTTCTGTATGCCTCACTTCCCTCCTCTCTCTATACATGTTCAATCTGTCTCCCCCTTTCTTTCATTCTGTCTCCCTTTCTTTCATTCTGTCTCCTTTTCTTTCATTCGGTCTCTCCTTTTATTGATGTCAAGTAATCTTTTCCATTGCATTTGTTATATGTAGATTTGATTGTTGATTTAATAAATTTATTGTTAAATTTATTGACCTTCTTACACATATTGATAGCCTTATGTTGGAGACGAAAGTGGGTGGATGGTAGTTCGCTAAATATAGATTAAAGATGAATTTATATTCTCCTTTAGTAAAGATGTTTTCCACCGATGGAGATATTTTGTCACAGTAAATGTTTGTCTATAATGATGTGGAAGAGAGAAAACGTTTACAGCGCCCGCATATCCGCCAAGTGAGAAAGATGAGTGGTGTCTGCTAGAGAATTCTTAATAACCTAAATTAATATTCTCATTATTTGTAATTAGTTATGGATGATTAATTAATAATAATATCCATTACTAGTGGCGTTGGCGTCACACAAATTTACAAGAGAACTGTAACATACGATTCTATGTAAGCAACACAAAATGTTAACTATATCTGATGACTCATACATAATATTAAAACAAGCAAAAAGTGGGGTATGGAATAGCACCGAAACACGTGACATTTGTTTGTCGTCATATTCAGCAGTTATGCGCGTTTGCATGTTAGATCGATAAGAATGATTATATGTTTGATTGCCTGGGTGTTTCCTAATAACTTTCAGAGTTAGTTAAAGTCATGATAGTTAACTCAACGAAAAGCAGAAAACTCCACCTTTCAAGACGAAATTAACTTCGCCGTTGATAGAACTGACGTGAAATCGAAGCGTCCATGATTCTCTTCAACTGCAACATTGGTCACAGCGCGTGGCAGTAGTACAATTACATGTTCTTCTTTCATCGTATTTTTGCAATCCGCCATTAGGGACGTTTACTCTCATTCTGCTCCGGTAGTAACCTCCCTTTTCTCATTTCAGGCTGATGAAATTGACGTTATGGTCTAGACAGAAGGGTAGGGATTGAAATCGGGAAGACCAGAGACGTCGACTAACGCTCAATATAAGCAAATAATGCGACTCACAGCTTCAGTGAATTGAGTGCCATTTAGTTGCTAATGTCAGACTGTTTTACTTTGATTGCACAGACTTAGGCTCATAAAGTAAGATTCATTCATTAAAAGGGAATCTAAAACCTCAGACAGTTCATAATATTATTCCTTTTAATAGGCATTCGAGTACCAATAAAATTACGGGAAAACAAGTTATGTAATTTATAAAGTATGACTGGAATTTTGGTAGGCCTCGTTTTACTCTCAGACATGAATGTAATTTAAGTTTGATGGCAATATGCAAAGAACCACTTTACATAGTCACATACAGAAGAAAGAAAGATGGCAGTGTTAAAGCACAAACGTTCCTTTGACAATGTTGTCGTTGCGTCGGATATAGACAAATATTGAATGATTTATCTGCCCTTACTCTTCAAGTTATTCTGTCCTCAGAAATTTAGAGATAATTTCTCGTTTGTTTAAATTGTGAGCAATCCATTAAACTTTGGCATATTTCAACCACTTTAAAAAGAAAACATTGAAGAAATAGTAAGAAAGATATGAAATAAAGAAAGGACTAACAAATAAATAAATATATATACAATAACTATCAAACAACAATTGGACTAATTAAATATGAAATAATGAGAAAGAAAGAAAGAAGGAAAGAAAGAAAGGAAGGAAGAAAGAGAGAATAAAAAGGAAAGGTAAAATATAAATTCTTATTCTTTCCTTTTACATGTATATATGAAGGAAATGAGTGTAAAAAATACACTGAAATGAAAAGAATATGCAAGATGATCATGAAATATAAAGATAGAAAATCATCCAAACTACATGAGGCTGGATTGTTTTTACTTTCTGTGACATAGTAAATTTGCCTCTAACCTAGTTTAAAATTTAAATATTTATATAAATTGCTAAACTATAAGAGTAACCCTACCTTAGGCACTCCTTATGGTATTATTTTTGAAATCCGCAACAATGGTTTGGTAGGCTTTTAAATTTAGATTAAGAGCGGAAAGCATAAATATTCCGCGAGATGTGTCTGAAATGTGCACGAATCCGTAAGTGTGATGTCAAGCAAGAAAGTATTATTTATCTCATCATTTGCCATTTTTGTTTTTGACTGAGCAAATTGTTTTCATTACAATTATTTGGATTCTGTAAAATTTTACCCGTAAATAGTGTAACACTCTGCTAGTGAAGCGAGTGCTTATAATAGAGTAAATGTGAGATATATCTAAGACAAACATTTTTTTTTTATATCTAGGTCTCTAACTATATAACGAATGTTCGTATATGTTCAGATACATTCACTCCCATATAATGATTGACAGTTCCCTGCTAGAGTTATAAATAGATAGTGTTTATATACGTGCAGGCCAGATGGCTGACGATAAGTATGATTATATTTTAATGGAATGAGAGTGATGAAAAAGAGAGAGGGCGATAGATCTTTGATATCCGTGCTAAATGTTTAGACGCACGCAGCCCTGATTGGAAAGTGCTATGAAAATGTCTGTAGAGCGAAGAAAGAACCTTGGAAACGCCCAGAGTCAGAGAAAGTTATTTACAAGTTCGGGAGCTCGAGTCTGTAGACAAAACAACATTGGCTATGTTCTTTGAGGGTGTCTTAACTTCATTAGTATCAGGGATGATATGGGGTAACATGGTAGTAGCCATGGAGATGGGTGATTAAAAGTGTTGTACTAATGATCTGGACGTTTGCGAGACAATGACCCCAAGTAAAAAATGGCGAGTGGTCAGAAAGGATGCTTAACGGACTCGGTTAAGATTTAAATGTCAGGCTCTGGTTGGTCATGTTGGGGGGCACTTCCGGCTTCGAATGAGAAGAAAAACGTAGATATATTTTCTTATTTAAAATAAAAGCATACTTTTAGTTATGTTTCAAATTACTTTATTGTAAATCTGAATTTATTTTACATTGTATTTCAATGTCCATACATTTTTTTTGTATCGTGTGTATAGGGATACTAACATATTTTTGCAGATGTATGTAAGTTGAAAATGAAACGTGGGGGGAGGGAGAGAGAGGGAAAAAATAAAGAATAATTAACACCAGAGGTTTATTCATGCAACATATTTTGCGTTTCAGTGTAGCACGCTTCCATGCACACCCCTTATATTTCCGTTCATTCTCACATAAAGAGAATGTCCAGGTGCTCCTAGAAACTTGTTTTTCTGGATGTTTGGAAATTCGTGTAGATGAGGATCCTGTTGAATTTGCCAGCTGTTGGAACCGGTAGTAAATGCTGGTTGTGTTATGCAAAGGAGGTGGGCCAGTTCTCGCCAAAGATGAAGTAAAATAGGAAGCAGAGTTGTTCATATTTATGCTACCTTGGTAAAGGTTGTCCCCTGTGAAAATGTATCAGCAGAGATGTCTGATGTGCGCATGCGCACGTTTTGAACAGTTATACATAGCAGCTTGAACATCCATTTAAGGAGTGACATCACCCCGCTGAGCAGGCATAATAATTCCATCGTTATCATGTACTTTTTCTTCTCTCAAACATCTCATTTTCTACGATGACAAATAGTAGCTACAGGACTGAAATTATTCGATCTGACTTTCATTTAAACATTTCATTAAATATTTATTCTGGACCTATTGCTTTATTATGGAAACCAACTGTATTTAGTTGTTTTCTTTCATGATAATAAGCATTGCTATTTATTGTAATCTACTTCTTGAGCATATTAATTAGCCTGCGTGTGGTGAGGGGGGAGAAGTAATTAAGACGAATCAAAACCGATCCCTTAAACAAGAAGTTCCCGTCTGTTACAAACTTACGTGGCAGCGGAAAGAATTATTTATGGTGACATGCCAAGAATAAAGTTCTGAAAGCGCCAGCCAGGTCTGCCAGGTGGAACGGGAGACGAGTAGCTAATTAGTGTTTACATATGTATTGTGACCCGCCCTCTTGTATTAATATGTTTCTTAATTATTAAGACAAATATTAATAATAATAACAGATAGAGGGCGCCATTACAGGTAATAGTTTTCAAGTTAAAGATATGGTACTTGGTATAGTTTCCATGTTAAAGAAAGTGAAGATGTTTTTATCAATTTCATATTTTGTCTTGTTTGTATAAACCAAACAGATGGCGGAATGTGAATTGACAGATATATTTGACAAGTGATACCAGAAAGAGAAAGATTTCATTAAAATATCCGGACGTCTATGTAGAATAAAGTCTAAAATGTACCCACATTTGGGGAGAGTGAGTAAACATTGACCGCATTATTAGTCGAAAGTGTGAATTCCAAAATATTGTTCTTTTTTTTCACTTTGTCAAACATTCCATACAGAAACGACAATTTGTCATACAATAAAATCATTTGTTATTTGTCAAACAGTCCATAAAGAAAAGTCAATTTGTCAAACAGTAAAAACATGTGTCACTTTGTCAAACAGTCCACAAAGAAACGACAATTTGTCAATCAAAACATCTGCCAATTTGTCAACCAGTCCAAAAAGAAACAAAAGTCGCGAAATGTAATAACACTGATATCGATAAATAAATAAAAATCAATTTAAGAATAAACAGTGTGACATAATATTATTTTGTGGCTGATGAAAAGATTTCTAACGCGGCCAGAACGAGGTGAGAAGCACTGTCGTCAATAGTGAAACAAGACGATATCAGAAACTATATGATTTCTTCCTAGAAGAACCATCTCACTTCCTCTTGAGAGCCAAGGGAGTGCATTGATGTTGTAGCCAGCAGGTGTCCGATGGTAGCATTAAATGCCTCACCAATTTCTGTAAGCCATGCCACAGACAAGTAAGTCGATACTTTTGTCTTGCATAGCATTGTCGACCTTTGATCGTTATTTCTGACTGATCCTACAGAATGGGGTTTCAACAAAGAGACTGAAAGCTATCTAAATGGGTTAAAACAACGTCTACAGATTAGGTTTGTTCAGTTTATAGTAGAACTAGTAGGCCTAATGTCTACGAAATGTGGCGGAATTTTAATGAAAGGGGGATAACTGGAATTCTGAGTCTTTGAAGTGTTATTATTTGTCTTCTGTCCACTAAGGACAATGCTGTTTCGCGGTTGTGTGCATACAAAAACAAGAGAAGAAAATAGGTAATGAAATAAAATAACATTGTATTGAACACGGCTTCGAGTGGGGTGACGTCTGCACAAAACAGAGAGTGAGACTTCACATTAATAAGATGACAGTTGTCAACAAAGCTGAGAACCTCATAAACAGTGTTCTTAAATCATGAGTTGTGTCAGAGAGGTAAGAGGCAGATTCTTTTAAATTACAATCACACACACACACACACACACACACACACACACACACACACACACACACACACACACACACACGCACGCACGCACACACACACACACACACTCACAAACAAAATAAAAACATCTTTTACTCCGAGCGATAAGCACACCACGATCCTCTTGTGCGAGAGTTTAATCTCTGCACAATCACATGCTTCCATTTACTGTTATTCAGTCCATAATATACGTGTTTATGGACACAAGCATAACAACATAACTAAGTATGAATAAATCATATAATAAATGTGTGAATTGTAACATATATACAAAAATATACAAGTCACACACACACACACACACACACACACACACTCACATTTAACCCCGAGCGAGAATCGAACCACGATCCAAATGAGCCGTCGCTTACTTCCATTCACTGTTATTCACTCAATAATAAACATGCATATGGACTTACAATTAAAATTAATTGAAACATAACTAAATGTAGAAATTACAATTCATTTATAAGGTATATAAAATACATTTGAACCACGTACATCTTGAGCGAGCAATTAACCTCTGTGCCATTTCCTGCCTCTCAATTTACAATTAATAAATATTATAACATATACACTCTGACACTTACGACTTAACATATATTGTGATTTTCTTTCCTATGACTTTTTCTGTGACTTTTCTTCCGTGACTTTTTTCCGCTCACCATATTTTAACAGCTTTTTCTTTCCTTTTTTCTCTCGTGTAAGAGAACATTCTCTCGACAGTCAAGTAGACAAATGGGATGATCAAGGGCAGATAACCACGTGCATACAGACGTTTTGGCGCGATCCGACAAGCAAAAACGCGACGTATCGTGTCGTCTGGCATCAGATGCTAGGCAGAACATGACACAAAATGCTTACCGAATGAGTAGAGGCGCCAATAAGAAGCCATGACAAAAGGCGCACGTTACGTAATGTCAAGTAATGGGCTTTCGGTGCTCGTTCTTAACTGATGCAGTTTCAACTACAAGAAATTGTTCTCTACTTTTTTCCTATTATGTACTCATTTATTTATTTTAATTGGATTTTTTTAACTTTCATTCCTTCATACATTTTTTTTTCGGGGTGGTGATGGTAAATGAGCATTAGAGAAAAAAATATATTTGAAATAAATTGTTTCCTTACGGAAATCCTATCTTTTGCAAGATTACATTTTGTATGTTTAACAAAGTTTTGTTTAATTACTCTCGGATTCGAACAGAACGTATATAATACGACACTTTGGGCTGCTTTCCACTGTTCATATAAGTTGAAGTTACAGTTTTAACTAGTTTTCTGGCCGTTCGTGTGTGATTTATCGGATAACTTTAATATGCAGTGCTGTGAATTGTTAATGTATAAGTGTGGTTGCGATCGTTGTTTTGACTTCACTGTCTCCTCTTCGTTCTCTCTAATCTTCCAATCTTTCCATTCATTTTATTTTCTTCTCTTTTCATTCCTTCTCTCTCCCTTCTTTCTCTCTAATCTTCCAATCTTTCCATTCATTTTATTTTCTTCTCTTTTCATTCCTTCTCTCTCTCTCTCTTCTTTCTCTCTAATCTTCCAATCTTTCCATTCATTTTATTTTCTTCTCTTTTCATTCCTTCTCTCTCTCTCTCTCTCTCTCTCTCTCTCTCTCTTCTTTCTCTCTAATCTTCCAATCTTTCCATTCATTTTATTTTCTTCTCTTTTCATTTCTTCTCTTTTCATTCCTTCTCTCTCTCTCTCTCTCTCTCTCTCTCTCTCTCTCTCTCTCTCTCTCTCTCTCTCGCACACAAATACACACACACTCACATAGACAAACATATCATACACATAAGCTAGCGTAACATCCAAACACATCACGATAACACACATCAACTTACTCAGACACACATTTTTTCAGTTATCTTTGGCTGTATCAATACCTGTCGTGATATAACTTGTCTATTTGATTCGGTACAGACAAGCAACCGAACAAACAACAAAGTATATATCTTCTTCTTTTTCTTGTGTGTGCATTTGTTGATGTGCATGTGCGCTACGGATTGAACCCTTTCTTGCCGGCCCAGAGTTACGTAGGAGAGCGGTTCGTTGTGAGGAATGTATTTGAAAAACATTTCATTAATTGATGGCTCTTCGTGCTTGAGCTCCATTAGAGAAGCCGTGTCAATTTGGAGGCACTAAAAGAATCGTGTTAATTTCCCACTCACTCAAATTCTCTCACACATACGCTCACACGTTACAATACACACACATACTCGCATTTCTTGACTCATTTCAAATATAATTTCTGCTTACTACTCTCATTCTCTCTCTTCTTCTCAGTTTATTGCTGAGAAAGGCATTCTGAGGTTTCGCTTTAAATGTCTTATTTCACGTTTATTATTTTCACTTGCATTTGGTTTATATGTTTGCACTTAACAGTCAGCAGTTTTGTTGTTGTATTATGCAGGTAGCAAAGACTAATACGATAAGGCATTCATAATTAACCTTTAATGATTAATCACATATACTAACGCATTCCAACTTATGTGTGTTTCTCTATCTATCTATCTATCTATCTATCTATCTGTGAAAGTGTTAGGTCATTACCACTAAGTGGATTAACAATAGTTCTTATTTATTGATCTACTTAATCTGCCTGTTGATCGGGTCTTTGTCCTTTGCAGTCGGAGAGACTAAGTCAAGCCTTAGAAACCAATAATTTGCTAATTATCCTCTGTCTCTAAGTGTTACTTGTCCAGAGTAAAATATCCTCCTGCAATTAATATTATATAGATGCTAGGTTCTTGGGAATTCACTCTCGCCCCTCACACATTCTCCATTTTCAGCTTAAGAGGAACTTTTCCCTAAGTATGCGTGATTGACTCTAATTTCGTAATTTATAAGCTGTCCCACCCCTTAAGCCTAATTAATTAGTCAAAAGTGGAAAAGTAAAAATTAACAAATTTTATTAATTGAAACATGTAAAGAAAACAATCAATACATTTTTATACATGATTATTTTTAGATAAAAATATCACAAGGCATAAATACAAGTTAGGTTTCTAATTACAGTGGTACCTCACTTAACGAACACAACTCGTTCCAGCCGTATGTTCATTATGCGAGGTGTTCGTTATGCGAAACACGATATCCCATAGACGTCTACAGGAAATCATGCAAGCCGTTCCACATCGCCGCGAAAAATCAAAGAAATTAAAGACAGGGCAGTGTTCGGGGGAGGGGGGGACCACTTGTAAAGACACTCACCAATGCAGGATATGGTGTTAGGTGTTGATGAAGTAAGATGTTACGCATTGATGAGGTTAAATGGAGCTGGGATGAGGAGGACACACACACGTATGTACAATTCACGCACACATAGGTCTCTTTCCAGTCCAGTTTTTAGTTGTCAGAGATGTCCACCAGTGGGCGCAAATGGGGTGGGATAGTCTATCCTTGATTGGAAGAGCTGGCCTGTTGTTGAGTGGAAGGACCAGCCTGTTATTGAGTGGAAGGACCGGCCTGTTATTGAGTGGAAGGACCGGCCTGTTCTTTAGCTGAAACAAGAATGTTCACTTCACTAAAACAAGAATGTTCACTTCATTCAGGAAAAGTTGTCCTGTAACGACGAGAATATGACCTTGAATTCTATAACCACCATCCAGTAAACTTACAGATGGCAAAAGCACATCAAAGCAAGGAAAAAAGGAAAATCAACTGGGGACAAACTTGCCATGTCTTCATCTGAGCCACGCGAGACACGACTGGCCTGATTTGTCCATTTTTTCACAGGAAATGCGATGTTTTCACGGCCTACGTATGGTACGTTATGTGAAACAAGTTCATTCTGCAAGCCATGCGGGCATTCACAGCTGCGTTTGTTATGTGGATCGTTCGCTTTGTGGGGCATTCGTTATGCGAGGTACCACTGTAGCTAATATAATTCAATACTTCTATCAAGTAAAGTAATTCAGACTGATAGTTCATAGGTCTCTCTCTAATTATTGTCCATAATTTGAATAGTCTCTGATAGAAGTTCATTTTCTATGTGGGTAATTTGACAATAGGTTATTATTAAAATTTATATTAAAAACAAAGGTTATAATCAAAGAAAGATAGTACAAGACAATGATAACGAGAGCAGGACATGAATTCACCAGATTATTCATGTGTACGTCAGTGTGGTTCCCATTGCTGATACAGCCAGAGAAGAGTAGAGGCTATAAATATGTTGCATAGATATGGTTGCCTGTCAGAATACAGGCAATGCACAGAATCAGTTGAAATACACATGCACACTTCTTTTCACAATACAGGTGTAAGTCCAAAATGGCTCTCAATGTCCAGTAGAGTGTCATCGAATGTTCCACCACATGGGAACAAGGAAGATTAGCATGTAAGATGACACGTTACATCAGCTGTGTCTTCTGCTCCATCCTCCTTTATCATAGGGACTCCTAGAGATTCCTAGGTATTGCAGACATCAACCATCAGACTGAAAACTCAAGACTTTGAACATCAGACTCCAGACATGGGATTTTTCACTCCTACCGTGAGACTTGAAATCAAACCTTGGCACTGAGACTGACTCTGAGGAAAAGCTCTGAAACTCAGAGACTGCAACTCTGAGACTCTGATACTGGTTTGAAGCACTGTATAATAATCAGTACATGCGTCAGCTCTCCACTAACAATATAAAAACTTACCTTGCTTCTATTTTACTCATAACTTTAAGTATACATCTTATTTTACAGTTCTACATTTTCTTACTCCAACAGTCTGAAGAAATATATTTATAGTTGCCTCATTCTAAAATTTACAAATTTTACATGTAAAGTATTTAAGCATTCTTTTTACTTTGCACAAGTAAATTTCTAACTTTTTCCAGACATACATTTCTGCTCTTGACCGAATCAAACCAGCAAAAGTTTGGGACTTATTTTCTCTGCAGGTGACGAGCTAAAGCCCAGATTGACTATACAGACTGTTGGGTTTGATTCTCTTGATGGTGTGTAGAAGAATAGGGTATTCGCCATGACGATTCGGTGTCAGGGCCTGCGGGCAAGTTAAGATAGTTTTGGTATACTTGTAGCAAGTATTTTGTTTGTCCAAGATTCACGTCATGACAGTAACTCTTGAAGTTATGTATTTACGTTATTATATTCTTTTGATCGTCTCGTCAATTTAGTGAGTGAGGGGGCCCCCATCACAGGCGGGTTGGTTCGTTCATTAGCGCCATGGTTACGTAATCGAGGGAGGGCGCCACTACCCACAACCTCTTATGCAGAAGTTTGAACAGACAGTTTGTGCTCTCATGTATAGGCACGGGATTATTCACTAAGTCGCTTAACTTTCACGGTTTGCTTTGGTGAACTGTATTGACCAATATTAAATTAAATTTATTTATCGGATGAGTTTGCGTTTTTCGTGATTACACTATGTATCTATCCTTCTTTCCATCCATCCATCCGTCTATCTATCTATCTATCTATCTATCTATCTATCTATCTATCTATCTATCTATCTATCTATCTATCTATCTATCTATCTATCTATCTATCTATCTATCTATCTATCTATCTATCTGTGCGTGTGTGAAAGAGCGGAATGAACATATTTGACTAGATGTATGTTTGTCTGAGTAGTCTCTGCATGCGTTCGAGTGTAAGTGAATGCAATTGCTTCTTTACTACCGTACATATCAAGCGTACTTGTTTGTGCGTATCTGAGAGACACAGAGAGAGAACGCAATGTTTATTGTCGTGAGTGTACATTGTCACAAGTCTGATAAAAATGTCCGACCTGATGACCCACTTGCCTTGTTTACTTCAAATTCGAATATTTGAAACCCTTGGCCCCTTTGTTCAAAGCTTCCTTTTTCTAGGCGCTTCTAGAACAGGTCAAGATGTTATGTAACTTTAGGACCATTGTCCGAGTCTCGAACCAACCACATGCTTCGCGAACAGTCACGTGATACGCAATATGCTTTTCTATATATGTGCCTACACGCCTCCGCTCCGTCACTGGGAGAACACATTAGCTAGGTCCATTTCAGCTAACTCCGGTCACGAGGGGCAAGCCGACAAGCCGTTGAGAATCAAGATACCATTTCGACTTCTCATAAAGAGGTATCATTTTATTTAATAGTATTTTGCCTATGTTGTTTAAGTATGTATTTATGCTATGTATTATATTTCCATAACACTTGAGCATGGTCCAGAGAAATGTCTGAGAGAAACCTATAAGTTACGAAATATAAATTGATTGTAACTCCTTTTCCATTTTGTACTTTAATTTATATTGTTTCAATTCATTAAGAGTCAGAATGCCTGTACTCGATATGAGTTCTTCATGTAATTCAATTATTGCGTGTAATTTTAATTGTAAATTGTGAAGCGCTTTGTTAGTTTGAATTACCCTTTGTATGAACATTAGATTTAACATTGTATCTATTTTATTGCTTCATACGTCGCGCTGTTAAACGAAAACATGCGTGAGACGATTACATTTTTCTAAATCTAATTGTAAAACGACACGAGGTCGAAACTCTTACTCAGTGCATTTTATCTGGAACATGCTTTCGTAGGAAGTGTTCAATCGAAAGTATATTAGAGCCATTATTCTCCAGATCGGTTCCTATTGTCCATGCCTTACCTCGCCTTGCTTTGGTTCTGCTGGTGAACTCTACATTGAGGGTCCATGTCATTAAAATTCAAGTTCCCTAGCTACATGAAAAAGGAGCGTCTTTCCTCAGACTCCACGTGCGTCCCTAGAGCGGGACTGTGAAAATTAGACTGACTGACCTAATAAAGAGACCAGGCTGATACAAGTAACCCAGCTAAGTGTAATCACAGGATACAAATGTTAAACGAACAATTGTTGGCAATGTTGTGACAAGAATCGAACACATGCGCGTAGAGATAGAGAAGTAGACTATTCGCGTCGTCTTTTGATTATTGTTAATTTGTTAAACTGTATTAAATCTTATTTTTCTTGTTAATACCTCTTAGTAGTTAATTAATATGCATGATAGACCAATAGACTCTTAGATTTGAATGGGGGCCGAATGAGCAGAAAGTTGACAACGAATGCGTATTAAATTAGAGGGATTTAACTGTTTTCAAATCTAGCTAAAAGTTCGCAGTTTATTAGTTTGTAAATTTGTCGTCTGAACTACGAGACACACTTTTAATTAGTCAAATAATAAATTGAGCATCCAGTCTGCATAGAATATGAGAGAAAGAATTAATTATATTTAAAGTCTTTAATTATTCTAAGCAGGGTCTTTAAATAAATACTGGGAACGTAACATACATACAATGTGCAAGCGTGTACATCGGCGACGCGCAAAGAAACACAAAAACAAAAGACAACCTCGTAAGAACTAAATATAAGTCACGATATTATAGCACTTTGTTGTAAGCGCGAAATTAATTAACATTGAATGAAACACATTTGCAGCTAGACATAAATTTGAATGAACAAGACTGTGGAAGGAAATTAAATCCTCGTCACATTACAATGTATATTTATTATGTGTGAAAGACTTTTCTTTCTATTTGTTGTGTGCCTCTCGAAATTCACTGAGCATATTAATCTTCAAAAAGAAACCTTTCTCTCATTAGTCGGAGCTTGTGTGTTTTCGAATATGCAAAATACATTGTGCAAATGCGATCGTGCTTAGGTGTGCGTGTGTTTAGATGTGTATGGTTATGCTTTATTCACTGTAAATTAACATATGTTTATAAATGTGCGTTCGAGTACATACTTTTTCATTATTAGAGATATGGTTGTGGACAGCATAGTTTGTAAAAACAAGTCAGAATGTAATAATTATTCCTTACTTGTAGCAGTGAGGGAATTGCTGCCTATCGGAGATTGAGCGTCAGTGATCCGCCGGTGCCAGAGTGTACAGCGGCGCTGCTCATGAACGTGTTTGAATCTCGGCCATTTTCTTCGGCCTTTGTTTCTTAACAAGCTTTGCCACACAAGGCGGCGATCAGCGTGGAAGACCGGGTCCCGGGATCATCTGTCATACGCCAGGGATCGATGTCCCAAATTATCCAGAGTGGTTTTCATTGACCCAGGGTCAAAACAATTTGCTACTCCTTTTCTATCTCCCTTATTTTCCCCTTTTTCCCCTCCATCGGCCCTTTACTGCTTTTGGGAACCTTTTCCCCGATGGCCCCTTTACCCCTGCTGGGAGCTGTAATCATGGTCAGACTGATGTGCCCGTACGTTTTGTGTGTGAGTGCATGCGTGTGTGCGTGAAGGGGTGCTTCCTCTCGCGGCGATTGGTGCACAGAAGTGCCAAGTGCCAGAGCCTGTGCCTAGCGACACAAGTGTCAATGTGGTTGCAAGCGTGTGTACATGATTCTGTGAGTGTTTCATGTGATGGATAGTGGGACCTGAATGGAAAGATTAATTTAAAGATTTTTCTCTCCCCCTCCCTCTCCAACCCCCAAGTGTTTTAGTGCTTCCATTTACGTGATACAGCAGGACCAACAAATTCCTTGCCTACTCGACCCTGAAAAATGTTTTCAATTTTAAAAAAGCATTACTTATTTCTTTCAAAAAGAAATGAAATTAATAATGCACAGAAAATCGCTATGTGTTGGCTCTTACAGATACCATTATTTAGTAAAAGGAAAAATAGATATTAATCTCATGATATAATGTTTTGTAATATTTTTGTTTCGCTTGTGTTTCTCCCTTAAGATATTCATTTTGAAGAGAGTTTCATGGAAGTTTTTACTAAAACTGAGTGCAAGCTAGGAGCCGAAATTCCGCGAAGCAAAACTAAATTTTAAAACAACAAAGAAGCATTTTAATTAAAAAGCAATGCACGAAAATGCTCCCCCCCCCCCGGACTAATACCACTTCCATAACATAAAATAAACCTCAATCAAATTGACGAAAAATAACTAAAGACAGCTTTTTATAAGAAAAGACGTGACGAGCTTGGAGTTATACAGTTCAAATACCCACCATTATCTTAAACGACTGGATAAAATAGCCAAATCGCAGCTTTCCATTTCCTTAGAGACACTTACAACGTTACAGTTTAAATTCAGATCACTACCTTAACTGACGAGATGAAAAGTAACCAATCACAGCTTTTCATTCCCTAAGAGAGGTTTACAACTCTACAGTTTCAATTCAGATCACTACCTTAACTGACGAGATGAAAAGTAACCAATCACATCTTTCTTTTTCTTTAAGAGGAGCCTAGAGCTGCACAGTTCAAATTCCGCAATATCCTCTCGTAACCAGCTGGTTCTAGATTGATTCGTTCATCGGTGTGATCAAATATTTTGTGCCTCCTCTCCGACACTCGCAGATCCCCGTTAGTTCAAAGGATGAAAAGAAGGCGGCAAGAAACAGGTTGATGGTTATCTGTCATGTGTTTGAGCGGCAGCCGTTAAGGCCTTTTCAAACGATTAGTTTCGATCTGCCAGTCAGGTTTCTTCAAACGAAACGATGTGTCATAGAGACCTTTTCTTGATACGTCAAAGTCGCGGATGTAGTGGGTATTAGCTCTTTAAATCATCTCTTTTTTTTATTATTTATCTCCCTTTGATTTCTGCTAATAAAAACGTGAATGAAAGCGCGCGTCGGCTCATCGTCTGATGGCCAATAGTGATATCATTATGTAATGTTAAGTATTACAATAGTAAATTAGATTCATTAAACATATGGCTTACAGTATGATTACACACTCATTTGCCCCAACTTTTGAAGCTTACATTAAAAATGGCTTACTGTATGATTATACACATTTGCCCTAATTAATGAGACTTCAAACAACGGTTGATATTCTTGTTTAGACTGATTTCTGTCTGATGACCACTAATATGGTTATTGCCAGAATGTGCGTTGTCGATTGATGTTACGTTAAGTGATATTACATTTTGATGTAATTGGAAACATTTCTGCTAAACGGTGAGTTACAACAACGATTGACATTCATGTTTGGTTGTTACAATCTTGCCAACTGTGCGGATTTGATGACCGGTATTCATGTTCAGTTGGCTGACAATTTGAACCAGTGGTTGACGTTCATATTTGGATGTTACAATCTTGCCAACTGTGGTGGATTTGATGTCGACCGGTATTCATGTTCAGTTGGCCGACACTTGAACCAGTGAGAGTGTTATGATACAGTGGCAGCAGGGACTTGACCTACATTCATATTTAGTTGACTTAACAGTATGAAGACCACACGCAGTACTAATATCCACTAGTGACGCAGTAAGTATTGCTAGGTAAGGTATTCCAGTTTGCTTCCAAGGACCAGTGACACTACCAAGGCATTCATATTTAAAAAGCTTATTGTCCATCTGTCAAGATAAATGCTGCTTAAAATCGGTAAGTGTTAGAACTGTCAATGCATTGAACTTTCTGTAGTTTACATATGATCAATAGTGACAGTTCATGAAAAGAAATCGCATTAAGACAAATAGTTACAAAACGATTTGTGTGCTTTGTTCTTTTTACCTTTTGATACAATTGAAATGATTATTGCATCTATTCATGAATTCATTCGAGAGGAAGAGAGAAAGAGAGGTTGAGAGGGAGAAAGACAGAGAGGCATAAGGAAGGAGGGAAAGAAAAAGAAAAAGAAGAAAGGAAAGAAGAAGAAAACAGATGATAAAGTCGAATAACAATATAAAACATGATGATGAATATGATGTTGAATGTTGTTGATGATGATGATGATGATGATGACGATAATATATATATACACACACACACACTTGTGTTCCTATAATATATATACAGTTAACAAGAGAAATACAATTACTACAACTGCAAATAGTAATATTGACACTACTAATACTAAATTGAAATAAGAATACTAATAGAAATAAAACAAGATATCCAGAGGATATCAACGAAGTAATAGAAATATGATTGAAAATGTTTTGAATAAGTAAGTCCTTTAAAGTACTTAAATTAAAAGTAATATGTTAAATGCTAATAAGTTAATACGCAATATAGTATTTTCGAAAGTACAGATTTAAGAAAAATACAGTGATTAACGTATTTTAGAAACGGTAAGAAAAATTGCCGAGAATGAGTCCCTTAATATTTCAGAAATATTAATGTGATGTGCGAAATGGAGGGTGATGGTGCTACGTTGCCTGTGTTCCGGAGAGAATTCTACCAAAAAACAAAAATAAACGGGCCTTTAAAGCTCAAACTTGCTTTGAAAATATTCAAATTACATTTTGGAAGATAATATACGACAAGCGCTGCTGAAATACCTGTCATCCTTAAAAACATAAAGATAGTTGATGTAGTGGTCTGCTTTGTTGAAGACTACTAAGTGCACGGGAACAAGAGAATTGATTTGAACGCAGTTTTCCTAGATTATAATTTGTAGAGAAGAAACGGGTTCATTGGCACCCTAGTTGGAATTCATTTTTCGTTTCGTTTCTCAAAAGGATATGAATGTTTAAGGTCAGATAGTGCACATTTGTCCCTTATAACAGAACAATGGAGTGAATATACTCATAACTGAAAATATCGCTGCATGGTCATCAATTAAGTGTTTACGTTTAGACAGTTAAACAGAATGTTATGACAGTTGTCTGGCTGAATGTGGGACCCCAGGGAGCTGATCAAGGGGTTCCCATGATGTTGGTTGTTCGACTTGCGTAATAATTTTATTTTATCGCAGGCGTCAAGGTATGATGAAAGGGGCCACTCGAAATAGTCATACTGTCTTGTCTAAGTGAACTCTCACACCATGGCTATAACTCCTAACCGCTAGGTCTTTCGTACTTATATTAAAAGATATATCGATGTTGTTATGTCATGACTGGTGGTGAGAATTGATGTAGCATAAGGAAATTTATCACACGGAGAGGATGTAATGCAAAGTAGAAGATTATTAATGTACACGTTACAACGAGGCGGCTTGAAATTGAGAGGACGGAGGCTGAACAATAATAGTTGACTGTTGATGTAGACTAATTAAGTATGGTTATAAAAGTACGATTCGAAGACGCCAATATCGTTGTAATGAAGAGCATAGACTCTTGAGTTTGTGAAAAAGTAAGTGTGGCCGACAGCACCAAAAGTGTTGCTTACAAGCAAAATGAAGACAGGACCTAATACTTTAACAGTATTGTACCCAGTATACTTTATTCAATCGTCCGGCATAGAACTTTTACACAAGTGATATTTTCTAAAGCCAGTCTTAATGTACATGACGGGTCCAATGCTTTTAGTATCTCAGCACCATGGATGACAATATAACTTTCCATTTCGGGTTGAAATGAAAGATATTTAAATTTTATAATAGGGTTTGATTTTCTGCAATTTGTCAACACTATTAGTTATTACAAGGACTGAATGTAATCAAAGTGTGACTGTAGTCAAAGCTTTCCAAATATGTGCAGAGTTCTATTTATTGTGAATTAATTTAGAATCATGTTTTCGCTTAGAGAATCAGTTATGGTACGGAGCCCTTTCATTTATAGATATATATTTCCCATATCTTAATGCATCTATGATGACTAGGCTAAGTCAATTAGGTTTTATTTTGAACTTTATCCTTCATTGTACAGTCTGTGCATGCATCGTTGAGTACAGTTAGGAAGATGGCGCTGGAGATGATGATAATGATGATGATTGTGGTGGTGATGATGATGATAATGATGGAGATGATGGCTGTGGCAGTGACAGCGGCGATGATGATGATGATCGGAGAATTTAAGATGAAGGAGAAACAGGAAAGACATAACGACGACGAAAACGAAGACTAGGAAGAAGAAAAAGACGAAGAACAAGAACATGACAAGTACGATGACGACGACAAAGAAGAAAAAAGATAAAACGCAAAGAACAAAGATAAAGAACAAATAAAAACACGATGAAGAAGCAAAACAGGAAGAAAAGCAAGATAGACAACAAAGCAACCCGAGAATAATAACGCGAGATAATAAATAGCAAGAAGACGAAGGCATAACATTCAAAGAAGAGAAAAAGAAACAGAATAAAGAATACAGCTCTAAGAAGAAGACGAAGAGGGGCGACTCTCATATTTACACTCCGCATCTAAATATCCACACATCTTGCTGATTTGCATGTGTCATTTTCCCAACCTTTTCGTAAAATCTCCTCTCTCATTCCATCCTCACATCAAAGAACTTTGGGAATGATATCACAGCCCATTTATGACACCTTTCATATCATTGACATCGGTAAGCGTGTTGTTTAGTGATACTTCTAATGTATTGAATAGATTAATCCCCAAGGGGGCATAATCTGGACTGCAAGATATGTGCGACCTGAACACACCACTATGGTTAGTAATGGCCTCCAGCATTGCACGAACAAAATTACTGAGGGCACGTTGTTATGGAGTATTGCCACCGTAGGAAGGGGTCCTTACACTCATCTCTCATGATTTGTCACGTCGCAGCAGGTGCCGCTGTTGAAGCTGGGACCACGTCCCTTCCAGTGGCGCCACCATGACGACGCCACGCAGAACCCAAACTATAGAAAGCAAAAAAAAAAGTAGCCTTGATTTTTTTTTTTGTCCAGTGTCCTTGTGAACTCGATGGTCTTGGGGAGTGTCGGCTGTTTCGACTTTACGCTGAGCCGTTTATCCTCTGGACTATATTGCAAAACAATTTTCTCATCAACACATGTCACATTGCTCTTGGCTATGATTCATGATCAGGGCAGATCCGACAAAATTTTGCACGCATTAATATTATTTGAAAAATGCATTCTATCTAAATATCTAGACCTAATATGGTAGCAAGAAAATGAAATTGCGACATATTTGTTTTAATTCTAAAAAAAAAAATAGACGCCCATATTCCTTGATCAGTTGTTTTGCACATCAAGCATGTTTAGTTTGTGTAAAAGTGAGTCTGTGCCACGCAATGAAATGTCTACTTTACGACGCATAATGAAATGCTGACACGCACTGAACAATGAAATGATGAGGCGACACTGGACAATAAAAACAAAGAGGACACACTGATTAGTGGGATACTGACTTGCGACGCTGCAAAGTTACGTGCTGACATTACACTCTAAAGTGTTAAAGACTGACGTCACTGTCAATTGTAATGTCTAAGCTCACACTGAATAATGAACACTCACGCCTATGCGTAATGACCTTGTTACACAGTCAGGAATCTTAACATTTCTTTGTCTCAGAAGTCGATGATTAAAACTAAATTTAAACAATACACAGCATGATATACAAAAACTCTTCTTCTTCTTCTTGTTATTATTATTATTATTAACATTAATAATAGTTTGTTGATGATAATAAAGAAACCAAATGCTGGGAGGTGCATTAGATAGATAGATAAACAGAGATAGATAGATAGAGAGAGAGAGAGAGAGAGAGAGAGAGAGAGAGATAGGTAAGTAGAAAGAAAGAAAGAAAGAAAGAAAGAAAGAAAGAAAGAAAGAAAATCGCATACATTAGAATTGATTCAAGCACTTCGTTGAAATAATGAAATAATGCAAAACTATGTTGAAGAAGCTATAAGCTAAAAGTGAAATATAAAGAAACATCATCGCCAGCAAATGTAACATTAACAATGACGAGAGTAGTGAATATTTGTTCTGTAGAGCTGAGATAGTGTGAAACAAGGTTTTATTCAGCTATCTTTGTTCCAGGATAAGGAATTACGGTGCGCTCTTGGAAGCCTGTTTGGTTGACGATAGCCTACATTCCCATGAATCTTTCTTAATGTCGCTCTCGCCGAGTGGTAATGTAAACGATAGCCGAATGATGTGCCTGATACATCTCTGTTAATCCCTGTAAATTATGAGTTCCCGATGAGTCACATGTTTGCGGGGTTCGGCCGTCTAACTGATTTAAATATCCAGTCAAGGCTTTGGAATGTTGTCAATTAGTCTGTGTACTTTCGTACGTTTAGCAATATATAAGTTTATCGTATGCTTGTACTTTGTTTTTGGTGTTTATTTATCACACACAACTCCGCATCTGCTTCGATCCATCTTATTATGTCCCTTTTTGTTTTGTTTTCCTGTTGTTAACTGGAGAAAATTGGGTGTTTTATTACTGGTTATTGCCTTCACTGTTCTTCACTTTTATACAACTTTTCCCCCGTTTTCTTTCTCACTGACGTGACTTTTCACCCCTCACACTTTTCGCAGTCTTTAGTTATTACATTTTATTTTATTTTTCTTTCTTTATTTCACTCCTAACTTTTAAAAATAATTTTCTGATAATTTAGCGTTTCCGTATTTTTATTTGTTTCCTATTTTTTCTTTTCTTTATGTTTTTATCCTTCGCCTGCGTTCTTTCATGCGTCCCACCCCAATATATTTTATTTCTGTCTTTATTCTGCTTATCTGGCAGATATTGAACATATTGTTCTAAATATTATATAAACAAACACCACAACAAAGGGTAACACTTTATTTATTATAAATTACATACATTTCATTGATATATTTGAAAGAAATATAAATTTTCCTATAAACCAAACAGCAAAACAAAGAGTAACAATTGATCTATTATTAGAATCATAAAAATTACTTACACACTTTCAGAAGTAAAAGTGCTCCAAGTAAAACAATCATCAAGACAATAAAATACTGATGTAAATATCGCGGTAAAAGAAAGATTTAAACTTTAATTAAACAAATAAGTCATTTTCAAGGGTAATAATCGAAAGCAAACATAACTGTATTGGAACTCTTTTTAAAAGAAAAATAAGCCCAGCAAAATAGAACAATAAAATATTAATCACGTAAAGAAAACATGTAGTATAAATTAAGTCTTATTTTTCGATTTATTTGACCTGTTCTAATGGGAACGCTATCTCATGCTCCACGTAGCCTAGGAGACAACTTTACCGCACGGTATACTGGCACTTCAGCGCGTGGCAGCTTGGCCCTAAGACCCTTTTAAGAACCTGCTGGGTTCTATTAAAGAGAATTGCCACAGGCTCCCAATTTACACCGCACAACACCAGAACCACTTTGTCGTCACGTTGAGGTTGATCTGAAAAGGGCCTCGGGTTTTGCTGTAGGTATAACATGATCGAGTCATCGGCCTAGGCTCTTCACCCCACCCCCACCCCGTTAATGTATGTTGCATTCTCAAAATACTTTTCCGGGGTTATGTGTCTAAGTTATATTTTCTTGTTTTCCTGCCTTTGATGTATTTCTTCAAGACCTCTCCATCAACCATTCTTTCTCAAATGTATACTACAAGCAAGTCAGAATGGACATGTTTCAGAAAGTCGACGGTGTGAATTATGGATTGCCTCAGTACGTCATCATTTTTTTCTGAGCGCACATTTATGTACGCTTTATTATTATTTAAACCGGAAGTAACTATTCAATACAAATATAACTGAATATATTTCGACCAAATGCAAGTATTTCCAAAAAATCATTTTTAGATAAAATCCAAGCGCAATAGTTTTAAATAGTTGAAATCCAGTTATCTTTCCACTGAAGACCAGACAATAAACCATCGATCATTTTTTTTTTTAATTGTTAAAAACAGATATTACGAAACGACAAGCAGCATTCAGTCAGTTCCAAGCTATCGAGGACAGAAGGGGGATGAACTTACCCTTGAAATTCACGACATGATCATCCAACATTTGCAGTCAGTGGAAGCATGGCGTCTGCCTCTGTATTTGTCCCCAGTGACGTTCCCTCCTTCAAATGACTCACTTCATCATTACTGCAAAATGGCGACTTCAACGAGAAGGGGTGGTTGTGTAGGGGTGGGAATGACCTTGAAATATTTGACTTGGTTGTCCGGGCTTTAGGGAAAATTTCAGCACAACGCTTTTGACTAATTTTCTGCTTGCATAAAATACTTTATCCTGTGGATGACTCACCTGAAGTAAATCGGTGCCATACCTAATGCCGTGAAAGAAAGGGTGTGATATTTAGTTGTCTTAAAAGTTTTTCTGATGCTAATATCACCAAGTTAATGGCTATTAATAATATAATAATAATAATAATAATTACAAGTAATGAATATCTTAATTATGTTATTAATAATTATTCAGAAGACACCATTCGTCTTTCTCACTTGGCGGATATGCTGTATACGCTGTATGCTGTATACAGCATTAAAGATAAACATGCACGGTCACACAATATTTCCATAGATGGATAACGTTTTACCAAAGGAGAAGACAAAACCGTCTTTTAATCTATATATAGCAAGCCCCATCCACCCACTGTCTCCCCAACATATGGCTACCAATATGAGTAAGAAGGTCAGTTAATTTATTAAATCAACATTTAAATATACAATTAGCACACACAATGAAAAGATTACTTGAAACCATTATTTCCATGTACCTTGTTTCAATATTTATACAGTCGTATATCTTAGTTCATGATTCAACAGATTAGTATCAATATAAATAACAGGATAGTTCTTATCAGGGAACAGAAGAGGAGTTATTATAGGAATAATATTTTATACATAAACCTGTATAGGCGAAGCCACAATAGTCTTTTGCACACTTTCATAACAAAGACACAAGTTTATTGTCAAAAGGGAATTGTCAGTTCCATGCATTTCTCTTGCATGTTGTAGAACATGATGAGCCGCTATTCTTTTGAGGCTAATCTGGACACTCTGGCTTATTAGAGTACTCAAGAAGAAGAACAATTATAGCAGTTTCTAGTAACTTCCTTGTACCAGAAATTTCCGTGATATAGCGGGCACACTTTGCCAACATACATCAACAAAGAGGAGTGTATCGTTACCCTTATACTTGGGGGGGGGGGGAGAATCTTTATGAGTCTACCAAATTCGTAGTGGTTTATACATCAATAAATCAGCAGATTCAGGTAGAACAAAAATGGCTGCTTCTTCTCTGTAATACATAATCATGCTACGTTTTCAGTTTATTCATCTCTAACTCCATTGTTTCTTACATTCGAATATCAACTGAACAGTTTTCTGCAACAGTATTTATTAGCCCGATACACACATACAGCATAACAAATACAAAATATCTATTTTATGAACGCATTTACTATAAACAAAGTGTTTAGCATACTACATACGAGCATCTTAGTTCACAATTTGTAGAAATAATGGTCTACTCACATAATACAACTCTAGTTCACAAATTGTAGAAATAATGGTCTACTCACATAATACAACTCTAGTTCACAATTTGTAGAAATAATGGTCTACTCACATAATACAACTCTAGTTCACAAATTGTAGAAATAATGGTCTACTCACATAATACAACTCTAGTTCACAAATTGTAGAAATAATGGTCTACTCACATAATACAACTCTATGTAGAACACAAATGTAACATATCAATAGCAGAAATGCAAGAAATATTTCTAAATTCATTCTCTCTCAGTCAGTTAACTCACCATTAAGCTAACATCTGCCTTTCATGACCAGACTTCTTGCCACACTCAATTATCAAATTGTTAGACAACAATAGAATTATTTACAGCAGGTAAGCTTTTGATCTCAGCCCAATGACTGATCTCGTTCTTGTAAATCTTAATCATTGGATAATAAAAACTACTCATCCACCTAAAATTAGTTTAGATTACTTCAGCAAGTCTAGCTCATTTGTTTACTTCCAACTTTAACACTTGCAAATATCAGCTCAAGAAGTGCTCAAGGTCGGGTCACTTTCAGATTTAACAATTTATACAACATTTAAGTTTAGAAATAGGGATAGGCAGATTTACTTCACTACAGGTTCTAAAGAAAGTAATTTCTTTAAGACACCACATGCAAACGTAACTTTAAAAGAACATAAAAATAAATACAGAACTGGAAACAATGTGCGAATTAATTTACATTTCACACAAAGTTGAATCTGGACAAGCGGAACATAACGATCTTAGAATTTGACCTCTCAATGGCCTATTCATTCTTTATACTGTGCTTTCATGGTAGAACACCCTGAAAAATGTGGAATGTAGGTCTTGCTCCATAGTGACTCTCAAACTCCACTGCTTGGTCACGTGCATAGCTATCACAGACAAATGATTTCCCTGACATCTCTGTGACAGGTATTTCTCAATGTAAGAAGTGCCTCTTCAAAATGATGATTATATTACCTCCAATATAATAACAAATAAATGCAGACTCTCCACACACACACACACACACACACACACACACACACACACACACACACACACACACACACACACACACACACACAAACTCCTACCCAATGCTAATCATCATATTACAAATAGGTACTTCGAGTTAACAATGACTTGACACATCGCCCATATACTCGTGATGGTGTATCTGCATTAAAATGATCTATTTTTAAGACTTACGTAATGCACGCTACCACCATCACGAATGAACCTTTCCTCCCAAAGTATACAAGGAGAAAGTAGTAGGTGAACAATAGAAGAAATGGAAATTTATATTAACAATACAAGTTTACCACACACTATCACAACATATTGAATCAAGACATAAAAATGTAGACGTACGCAACATATAAGGTCAGATAATCAATTCTATTTTATACTGCTGTCCTTGCACCAAGGAAAGAGTTTCAGTTGTTACATCTAAATAACTAATGCATAGTTTCCAATATTTTGTTAGTGTTCTTTTCACTAACCAAGAACTAATGTACTTGTACTGTTGCTCTTACTGTCAACAGAGATAAATAACACACATTAACATCACAGAATAAAGAAAGAAATGAAATATACACATTTTAAAAGCACACTACCTGCAGGATTATCTTTCTTGATGCCCTGCTGGCGACATTGTAGAACTTATGTTAACCGCAATGGTTATGTTGTTCTTGTTATGTCCAAAGGAGAGCTGCAAACATCCTTTGTGGGTCTGAATGTTGATCATAGTAGCTTAATCTGGTAGACATGGGAATTGGAACCCCTGAAAGTTAAGCAATGCCACAAAAGGGAAGGGAAGTCACAAAACCAACAACACGAAAGAAAGTGAGAATAAGATGTAAAAGAAAGCATTGTCACTGCTCCTGTACCAAAATGATAATATCTCATAAGAGTCTTTTTAACTCACGTTATTTATTCTTTGCATTAAATAATCTCATTATATTATTATAGTAAGCACAGAATTTAATTATCTCAGTTCTCTCAACCTCAGCCAATTAACATTGCTGTCTGTAGCATTCTCTTATTCAATTAAATCATGCTACGCCCTTCCTAACAAAATGCAAATATACACACAAATTAGATATAATTAATCAGTGTAGTGTCCCTAGTAAAATTAAAATCTTTTACAAAAACTGAAAATACATCATCCAAAAATGTGTAGATAGCATATGTAGCATTCACAACAAAATAAAACTAGGCAACACAATCTCCAAATCATTATGACAATATTCTAACTATCTAACTTTGCTGAGTTAAGACATGCTATTAGAGTCTAACAGTGACTGTACGTTACTTGCAAAATCTGTTTATAACAATTCATATAGCTTTCTCTTCTGAATCAAAATATATGAGAATACTCTACTATGGTTATAGAATATTACACACAATATTACTCGTATATTTACAATTTATACATATGGATAAGATACATTAACTACTGGCTGAAAGGGACGTCATGAAGATTTACAAGTCTGAAATTTATAACTGAATATTCGTTCACAAATACCAAGCTCTCAATAGCACCTGTTTAAGTTGGCAGAAATGTGAAGAGTAATTTTGGAAAATTAACTTTTTTTTTTTGGTTAAAATTTACCCTCTATATCTTAGCAATTTCTATTGGTTAATTTCGGTTTACCAGTTCTCTGCCATTCTTAAGACAAACACCTTAGCAGCATATCTGTCTGTTAGCTAATTATTGTCATACAGCTAGCTACCATTTACTTTCAACAAGTCTGGGGTAATTTGATTTATCTCTTTTGGGGAAATGCTGGCCAGTGAAATTCTAAACAATTCTCTAATCTGTTTAGTGCAAATGATGCTTTCAACGAGTTCTTCCCCTCTATTCATAATTTAGGGTAAACAGTCTACATTCTACACATTCAGAGCATGATATCTACTTTAAACATAGCTAAATTATAAGCAATAATAGCAACAGAAATATAAATGCATTTTTTTGCGTATAAAATTCTGATAATACAAGTAACAAATATGGGTTAATGGCATAAATATCTGTCACAAGATCCACACTTCACTTCCCACTTCCGTGAACATCGTGAAAGGCTTTGACCTTGATTCGTAAAAAAAAAAGGAGATGCGACCATTGCTGACTTGCTGGTACGTGGCCCATAGCTGTACAGTCACGATGATATACAACTCATGCAGACAATTAATTATGGACATTTGGTCTGCATTCTTACAGCCTCATACAAGCGGTGACTTCCCTAGACCCACTGGGGGCTGTGTTTCAAACTGTTGTCCCTAGCAGACGACTTTTGTGACAAGTAGCGTCACCGTGGTCGCCTTTGCTGGACAAATAATGAAATTTGCACTGCTGGGAATTTCGTACCGTATCCAGACTATTACTCATGTCAGGTGCCACAACTGGTGTAGTTGTCAATTGGAATTAAGGCCATGGTGAAGGATTGGTACACAACAGTGCTTTTCTGCACCCTTGTCTGTGTACTCCTCCCATTTGGAATTTGGTCAAATTGAAAAAGGGAATTTCATTGTATTTTCATCACAGTTTTAAGCTGAATCTTTGTAGAGTAGAACATTTAAATCCATAACGTAGCACTCCATTTAATAAAACGATTCCTTATTGTTAAACTTCTACTATAATTGACTTACAAAATATACAACAAAAAAAAAAAACAATTTTCAGATTTGTTTAATTTTTTGCACACATGCAATATCACATATTAAGTTATTAATGCAATATTCAATCAAGAATAAAACCAAATGCTCTCAGCAGGTAGGTATTTGTTTTATACCTCTCTCAGAAGCACATAGAAGAATATGTGGCTCTACATTTTAAATATAAGTACATTTGCATTTGTGCGTATTTACAATAGATGTATTTTTCTTTCTTTCTTTCTTTCTTTCTTTCTTTCTTTCTTTCTTTCTTTCTTTCTTTCTTTCTTTCTTTCTTTCTTTCTTTCTTTCTTTCTTTCTTTCTTTCCAAATTTCTTTCTTTCTGAATTTCTGAATTTCTTTCTTTCTGAATTACATTTTTGGTTTCTGAATTTCTTTCTTTCTATATTTCTCAATTTTTGAATTTTCTTCTTTCTGAATGTCTTAATTTCTGTCTGAATTTCTTTCTTTCTGAAGGACAAATGGCCATACACATATTTGAATGTAATTTCATAAAGAACACTACAAACGTAATACATATTAAATTCTTCAAGTTTATTGCTGTAAAAGAGAATGAACAATCACAGGCTAATGAGAGAATAGCGAAGATAGAATATTTTCGAAAAGAGAACTTTGCCCAACGTAAGTACATTGTAAGTATAAGGTAACCTTTCTCATAAGTATAATCCGTCTTCAACGAGAACAGTTGGAAGCCAAACGCGAGCTCAGTAACTGTTAATGACACTTCCTACAGCAAAACTGTTTGGAAGGCAAAGATCAATCTTTTCAAACTATCTATCTGATCCGATCAGAGCAAACCCGCCTGGGAGGCATGAATAAGCCCTTTAGTACAGGAGCCAAAACACCCGTGGACATATCATTTCCAACTAACATTCATGACTCCTTGATCTGCCTTTTCTATAATGATTACAATCCATTAAAAAAAAAACGAACTGGACAACAACGATTCACTGTTTTTCCGTTCAATGCAAACCAGATTAAACCGGACTGTAAACCAGACTGTCCAATGGAAACCCGTCTGAAAGTGAATTTAATACAAACCAGCCTGAAAAGTAAAAATCCTTTCAATGTAAGTCAGACAAATTCAATGTCCATTCAACAGATACCAGACTGAAATTCAATACCCTTTCAATGGAAACTAGACTGAAATTCAATGTCCGTTCATCTATTTAATGGAAACAAGCCTTAAATGTGATGTCCGTTCAATGGAAACCAGCCTGGAAGTTCCTGTCCGTTCAAAGCAAATTGGATTAGAAAATCACTGTCTAACAAGTTTTCTAAGCCAATGTTTTATTCGACGTAAGTCCGTGTGAAAGATATTTAAAGGAAAAGCAACATTCTACCCAGATGTTTATGAAACGTTTAAGGAAAACAGTTTCGAAGACAGAGACCAGTCATGCTGGCCGCCAGACCAAGAAAACGTTTCAAGGGAAATTACTCGATCTGCACGATACGCTGCAAGGACTAATTTTGATAGCGAAAGCATTTCCTGCCATATGCTGTTCGCCTGGCATGTGTTTAAGATGAAAATGTATTCAAATAGATTCTTTCCTTTAAAGCGGCAAACCCCGGTGCTGTTACGAAAACGCATAAGCCCTGTCGTGGACTTGCCAATTATTCAATGCGGTAATGTGTACAGCTTCTTGAGACATAATTAGGGAAATACTATTTTTCTCTACTATATATGAAAGTTCATAAAACAGATGTACATACCATGTTCATGTATATTTTAATGGTTTGCTATACGAATTAAAAACAAAATTATTTAAGTATTTTTAATTATGAACTGTTCCTTAGCAAATTCAGTGAAATTTACTCCTCACTTTTTACTACTAACAATCTTTCTTCTAGGTTTGGTTGTTTTATGATGCATGTGTTTACTGTCCTTCAGTGTCATCTGTTAGTGCTGAAATGCGGAAACTTGCATAAAAGAGAATAGAAAAGTCTATTCTATAATTACACATTACGATGTACATACGATAAAGACAACCGAGAAATATTAAAACTTTATTTCTGTTCTTATGTGTCGTTAAGTTATGAAAACATAATTATTAAAATAAATAAATAAGTAAGAAGTAAAGAAATAAATATTACGAAATGATGACTTTTACGTTCGTCTCTCTTGGGTATTGTTGAATTGCTCTCCTTTTGCTGGAACGGTCTTTCTTAGTCTCGGCCAAAGGAAGACTCGACTTCCATACTACTTTTGGCGGCACCAGATGCAAAGGGCATCACTTGTGTGGTTTTTAAAGCGGTGATCTTTTTTCTTTTTTAAAACACGTGATTTCATTTTTTGGTTTCAAATGCTTTGTAGCATTTGCAGTGTCCCTTCAAATATATCATCGTTTGTCTTATTACCTCTTTCCCTGAAATATTATGAAAATATTTCATATGAGCAACTTATCCCTCTATTGTGGAGGTAATTATGTCCCATACATCAGTTCGCGTTCTTTCTTTTTAGACTTTTGCATTAAAAAACAAAATGACGTAGGAAACACAAAAGCTCTTTTGCATTAAAAACAAAAAGACGTAGGAAACACAAAAGCTCTAGTACACTTTTCTTTTCATGGCGCTTATCTCACAAAACAATTGAGTGAAAATTAAGGACATTTGTGTGTGAATATTAAAATACATTGACTTAAGTAACTTAATAATTTTAAGTCTTTGTTTATTAAACCAAATTCTAACTGTAAAGGCTTTCATTAATCCAGGTATGTTCTTGAACTCCCTACCTAAGGGAATATATATCTTCTTCAAAATACCTCATGATGTTTGATGCGTTCAGGAAGATCACTTATGGAATATTTAGCATTTCCACTTGCTCTGACTCCAGATGTCAGTCGGTTCATGTGTCACGTGATGCAGATGTTTGCAATTCGCTGTGTACACGGGTCTAGTACGCTATTCAGCATTTTATTCGATAGACCTTGCTTATTTACTTGCTTAGCGTTGGCTTGTAACAACCTTCCATTTCTCTTGCTGTAAAGATGTTATTATCATCAAGAGAAATGGAAGGTTGTTACAAGCCAACGCTAAGCAAGTAAATAAGCAAGGTCTATCGAATAAAATGCTGAATAGAATTTTACATTTAAGAAATTATATAGGTGTATAGCGTAAATGTACTATAGTGTGCAAAATATAAATCATATAAAATTGATAATTTATAAAATTTTCAATAAAAGTACATTGAACTATTAAACGCTTATGTCTGTTTTCTAATACGCATCTAAAAAAGGAATAATTGCACAAGTGTTTTTTACATAAGTTTTTATTGCAAGGAATAGAACTGTCACAGTCTGATTAAAATGTCTTGACTTTTTGACCCACTTGTTTGTTTTTCAAATATTGAGATTTGAAAACCCTTTGTTTAAGTTCTCTCGTGATATTTCAGTATCGAGAAACTTCCAACAAAGAGGTCAGGACGTTATGTAACTTTAGGCCCATTGTCTAGGTTCTAGAACCAACTTCATGCCACGCGATCCGTCACCTGATATGCTCTATGCTTTCTTATAAATATGGTTAAAACGCACCCGTCTTGCACTCCGAGATCCAGAAGCTACGACACCGGACGTCAGCTAGTACCGTCGCTACTCGCGAGTCGTATAGGAACAGACCGACGCGATTGATGAGATAACGCTTCAACTTCTCACTAAGGTATCACTTTTATTTGATTGTATTTTGCATACTTGAACTATGTATGTAATTGTGCTATGTATTGCTATGTATTGCTATATAACTTGAGCACAGTTCGTTGAAATGACTGAAAACCTATAAGTTATGGAATATAAATCATTGAAACTCTTTTCCATTGTAACTTTAATTTATATTGACTTTAAATTCACTAGAGCCAGGAGTGCCTGCGCTCGATATGAATTTCACATGTAATTCAAATTATTGCGTGTAATTTTAATTGTAAATTGTGAAGCGCTTTGCTTGATTTGAATTGTCCCTTTGTATGAATTCTAATTTTAACGTTGTAAATATTTGATAATTCATACGTCATGCACTGTTAAATGTAACATGCGTGAGAAGATTATATTTTCTAATCTAAATTGTAAACGACGCGTTAGTCGAATTTCTAATTCGAGCATTTGAAACTAATCGTGCTTAGGTAGCGAATGTGCTAGCAGAACGATTATGGAACACATTTTGCTTCCAGGTCGGTCTTCTTCTACTTCTTCGTCTTTCACGTTTACTCGTGGTTCCTGTACAAGCCGGTTTTGAACTCTGTTGAGTGAGTTCAACTCTTCCAAAGTCCACCACCATTGCAAAGCAACGCCGACCTGTAGGCGCATGCTCGTCTATATTCACAAGTGCAACAAGCGGGCTAAACTGAGAGACAGTTTTCCATTGTATACCACGTGCATTCCGCTGACGCCACTGCAAGTGAGATAGACTCGGTTCGGACTAGATCAAAAGACCAGGCGACACAAAGACACAAAGCTGAGTACCACTCAGATGATTAAAAGTCATAAGAAACAATTGGGCATTCTTTTCTCGAGAACGATAAAGCACCTACGTGCCGAATTAAGAAATAGACTTCGCGCTCGTATTTGATAATTGTTAAATTGTTAAACTTTATTAAATCTTATTTTAATTGTTAAACCTCTTCGTAGTTCATTTTTATGCATAATAGACCTAATGATTTTTCATGGATTGGATGGGGGCGAATTGAGCTGAATGACGTAACGAATGCATATTAATTTAGAGGAATTTAACGACTCCAAACCAGCTATTGTACGCAATTTATCAGTTTGTAAATCTGCTGTCTGCACTACAAGACACATTTTTAAGCTAGTCAAATGATAAGTTGGGCAACCAGTCTGTATAGGATAGAGAGAAGGAATTAATTTAATCTATTATCTTTAAAGTCCTTAATTATCCTAGGCAGGGTCTATAAAGAAATACTGTAAACATAACAAGAACCATTACATTTTATGTTTTAATTATTAATGTACATACATGTTTTTTCATCTTTCTCTGACTCTGTCTGTCTGTCTATCTTTCTTTCTTTCATTTTTCTTTCTTTGTTTCTTTGTTTTTCCCTTTCTTTCTTTCAGAATATCTCTCTTACTAAATTTCTTTCTTTCTTTCTTTCTTTCTTTCTTTCTTTCTTTCTTTCTTTCTTTCTTTCTTTCTTTCTTTCTTTCTTTCTTTCTTTCTTTCTTTCTTTCTTTCTTTCTTTCTTTCTTTCTTTCTTTCTAAATTTCTTTCCTTCCTTCCTTCTTTCTTTCTAAATTTTTCTTTCTTCCTTAATTGCATCTTTTTAATGAATTCATAAACTTCTTTATTTTCTCTTTTTTCTTTTCCCTTTATTTCTTTATTTTTTCTTACTTCTTACTATTGGGAAAAGGTATTTACATATAGCAGCCAATGTCTTTGAAAAGCCTGTAAAAAGAAAAGTGAGCATATACTTTAAGAAGGGTATGCAAGCACTAAACATTTTAAATACGGATAGAACGCGAGTGCGCACACTGACACCCTCTTGCATACAAAAATAAAAACCAAACAACGATTCAGATATTACAAAAAGCACCCTAGGATGGGACGCTTGTGGAATAACTTTTGCACAGTCCATCTTTCACCCCACCCCCAGTATTTAATTCTACGCTATCAATCCAGTCCTTTATTTCATTGCATTTACGCTAGTTTTCATTAATAGGTAAACCTTTACAAAATCGCCTCCATACATTCACGGTATCTATTATATATCTTCCTCATCACTCCCTTACACATAATACGCAGTATCGTCACTCCGAATCACTCTAATGCACGAATAGATGCTTTAAAACACTACATATCACTCTAATACACATAACAAATCCATTAACATCGCTTAGATCAGACTAATGCACGTAATAAATGCATTAAACACTCCATATCACTCTAGTACACGCAATGCTTGCACATAATTCCATATCGCTCCAAAACACAAGAATTAACACATTATTGACACTTTTGTTTTCTTAATACCACTCTGGAACACTCAGAGTATCCATTCACTTTTTAAATACACGTCAGTCGTACTATAATTTCTCCTTTACCATGTTAACCGTGAACTATATTTTAAAATTTATTTTCCAGTACACATTTCCAACACTCATATCGGTATGTTTCTTTCTTAAATTAGTTACCTTGTTACCAGAATGTTCTTTTCTTTTCCGGTATCATAGATAGATATATTGATAGACAGCCAGCCAGATATATATATATATATATATAGAGAGAGAGACAGACAGACAGAGACTGTCAGATAGATAGACATAGATAGACATAGATAGATAGACAGAGACAGATAGATAGACATAGATAGACACAAAGACAGATAGACAGACAGAGATAGATAGATAGACACAGTCAGATAGATAGACATAGATAGATAGATAGATAGATAGATAGATAGATAGATAGATAGATAATATTTACAATTGCATATCTAGTCTCCATACTTCATGGAGACTGTATTTTTTCAACATCACTCCATTTCCTGTAATAGTAGTGCACTTTAAAAAAAATCTTTCTTCTATGATTTTGTATATGTCTTGATGTGTATGCTGGGGGTACTTGTATCAAATTGTTAAAGCAATTAATAAAGTCTCCACTTGTACAAACATGATCTGCTATCTCTCCTTTAAATACAACAAAACATCTGCTACTCTCATTCCAACTATTTCTTCCTTTACATCAGTACATTCATCTTTCTTCTCTTATTTTCAAGATTCATTCCATACACCAGACTTTCATGCCGACTTCCAATACCTCTTTCTTGAACCCGTTGTACCTTGCAGTCTCTCACTTTTACCATTATAACACTGGGAGATCAAGGAGTCGTCGGATAAAGGCTACAAGAGATTGCTCCTTGAAATCAAATGACGTCACGAAGAGGAGTGGCACATCCAGTTTGTGTAAACCTCCGCATATGCACACAACTGTCATCCAATGAAATGCAGAATACTTCAGTTTCATTGACCCGTGAAAAGAGATCTGAACTATAACCGAGCAATCACGCAAGAGTACTTACACTAAAACTGGATTCACCCTGGGGTCGCATTGCACACTACAGCACACGCCAACATTTTTTGTTGAACCTTGATTTCAAGAAAGACGCTAAATTTAAACTCGTCCAATTCATTGGACTTAATCAATTGTGACTTTTAAAATTAGAAACCATCCAGACGGATTGCAACATCCATCGGCTAATGCGACACCGATCCTCGTGAGGGTTTTTTGAAGATTTATTTTTGTCAGCGAGAGGCGTAACCTTAGCAACAGAGACGACTTATCGTCCTATACTCAACCGCTCTTTTCGCCCTCATTTGCCTTGTACATGTATCTTGTCTTTGATTCTGGAATAAGTCCTCATTTGTCGAAAGGTCTAGCTGTGTCTTCAGAACTTTCACTATTTGTTGCTAAAGCTCTCTCTCTCTCTCTCTCTCTCTCTCTCTCTCTCTTAATCTATACATCTCGTATTTACATAAAGTGAGCACGCAAACACTCCAACGATTTTATATATAGCTTATGCACATAAACGCATACAAATCCTGAACTATACACTCTTTCGTTACTTCTCGCGCACAAATCCTGAACCATGCACTCTTTCGTTACTTCTCGCGCACAAATCCTGAACTATGCACTCTTTCGTTACTTCTCGCGCACAAATCCTGAACCATGCGCTCTTTCGTTACTTCTCGCGCACAAATCCTGAACCATGCACTCTTTCGTTACTTCTCGCGCACAAATCCTGAACCATGCGCTCTTTCGTTACTTCTCGCGCACAAATCCTGAACTAGGCACCTTTTCGTTACTTCTCGCGCACAAATAAAACGGCAAAAATATATTTAATAAATAACTTTAGTACACAGCAACACTTAGAAGCGCACAAGCTTGACAGTAACATAGAAACATGCATATGCATACATACGAAACGTTTGTTCACGCACGCATGTCCACAGATATATACACAGAGATATACACACAGATACACACACAGATATACACACAGATATACACAGAGATATACACACAGATATACACACAGATATACACACAGATATACACACAGATACACACACACACATATATATATATATACACAAACATATATACACATATATATACACACACAGGTATACACACACAGATATATACACACAAATGCACAATTACTCTATGGTACGCAAATTCATTCTATGTCAGGCCCGGGTTTACAAGGGTCTGTTTTCGTACTGAGCAGGACGCACCGTGCCTAACTATAATATTGCATGTTTGCATTTTATGGTACATTACTGCCGCCTGTGGGCTTTTAACCCGCGCATGCCCCGTGAAATGGCGGTTCAAAATTTTCCCTCCATCATCCACCTGGACTGCGAATCTCAGGAGTAGCGAGGGAACTGTGTAATTGGCTTCAGAAGAAAGGTCTACATATGGTATTTTCTCTTATTTTTTGTCCCTGTAATGTTTCGTTTATGCTTTCCTACAAGCTTTTGCATGAGGATGAAAAAAGTGCCGCTGTATTAATAGAAATAACAGTTCCTTCCTGTCTCAAGGGGCCAGTACGATTAGGGTGCTGGCTCTAACCAAAATTATCTCTGCAGTAGAGCCTTTTTGTTTGGTGATATTACTATTATCGTTGTTACTTTTGTTTCATTACTAATATTTTTAGTATAGTTGTTCTTGATATGTTTTAGTATGTCTATGATTATTGTAAATTATGTGATTTTGTTACTTTTGTTTCATTACTAATATTTTTAGTATAGTTGTTCTTTATATGTGTTAGTATGTCTATGAGTATTGTAAATTATGTGATTTTGTTACTTAAGAAGTGTGTGCGAGTGACAGTAAAAGTCCGCCTTCTCAATCGCATGTACACACTTAATTATTTCGAAAATTAATCTCTGCTCTCCCTCCCCTCACATCAGCACGCTAAACAGACTCTGAATGAGAGAAAAAAGATGAAAAAAATAAAAGAATGAGAGATGCGATAAGTTTAGCAAGGGATGCATTAATTTGACTAGTTCAAAAATAACTGAAGGTTACTTAACGAGATTAAAGAAAGGGGACAAACAACAATATGGGCTAAATGATACAATGAGAGAGGGGCAGTACATTCAAGGGCAACACGGGGGGCTGGGCGGGGGACATTATGATGTAGCAATGGCTAGAGGTATGAGATAACAAAGTACAGTAAGGGGGCTCAAAGGTACAAAGAAAGAGGCATCAACCGCAATAAGGGCAACATGCGACGAGAACTTCAAACTACAGAAGCCCGTTACGACAGTGAGAGAAAAAATAAGCAAGCAGAGGAAAAAAAGACTTGACGAGAGATGCAACACAACGCAATAGAAATAAAGGGAGACAATGAGATCCAATAGACGGATGAAGCAAAATAGTGCGATGTAACAAAACACACTATAAAGAAAACAACGCAGTAAAATTCTATGGACACCCCCTCCCAGACCCATCAGGAATAACAATGAGACAATTAGAACAGACAAAACTTGCAGGAACACAACGAGACAATGACATGCAACAAAATACCCAATAAGATTCAAACGAGACATGAGAGATGCAGCAGCAGCAACAAAGTAATTGGAATAAAACGAGACAAGAAAAGATGCAATAGAACACAGAAATAAAATGAAACACGGTACAGTGAGAGTTGTAAGAAAATGTTGTAAGAGAAACTATAAATGATGTATCAAACACAGTGAGAGTTGTAAGAAAATGTTGTAAGAGAAACTATAAATGTCGTATCAAACACAGTGAGAGTTGTAAGAAAATGTTGTAAGAGAAACTATAAATGATGTATCAAACACAGTGAGAGTTGTAAGAAAATGTTATAAGAGAAACTATAAATGACGTATCAAACACAGTGAGAGTTGTAAGAAAATGTTGTAAGAGAAACTATAAATGATGTATCAAACACAGCTGGGCTGAGATAATGAGAGGCGCAACTAAAACTTTGAATGGGACACAACTATTGAATTAAGAGTAGCAAAGACCCACAAAGCGGTTTCACAGTAAACAAGCAAAGTTATACTGCAGTCAGGCGCGAGGACAGTTGGCTCGAAACGATTTCACGAAAAAAAAATAAAGAAAATGTCAAGAAATAAAATATATTATCGTTTGAAACACTTCCCTTCGAATCGGACGGCGAATCTCGATGGATCGTTGCACAGCTAAACGATTTATCAGCTCATAACATTGTCGAACAACTCGGGCTGGAAAACGGAACACACAACTTCTTCTCTTTTACTGCGTGCTCGAGGCTTGTGCGAGTGATTTAGCAGGCTCCCACCGATATAAAACGTGTCCGCTAGAGCACCCTGCGAATTTGGCAATGTCTGAGCTGAGTACAAGTAGGCGGTGTTCTCCGCACTCCAGACCTCTGACTCGGCAGTGTAATCCTGGTTCAAGTCCACGAAGAAAATGTGACCCGGAGTTCATTTAGTGCCAAAAGTTGACGGTTTCTTTCATCTTTTTTACTGTTGCAATTTTTTTCTTCAAGTGGTGATGGTTATTCCCCCCCCCCCCTTTTCCCCACCCTGTTAAGTTTTTTTTTTTAAAACACTTGCTCTAAAAACATTTTAGTTAGCATAAACTGGGATTTCTACAATTGCTAGAGCTGCTGGGGGGAATTTAAAATCAATCAGTCGGGTTCTTGTTGTTTTCTTGTTCGCTTTTCTTGTGAAATGGCGATCGTTTCGAGACAAATGACTAGTTTTGGTGTGTGCATAAAAGGCACTATTGAGGAAATCAGAAGGCCTGGCAGAGACGCGTCTTATATCCATGTTTGCTGCCTGGAGCCATTCGGGAAATAAGACAGACCACAGATGAACAGATACGCTTTGCTTCATTATGCTTAGAACCCAGTGAAGTGCTTGCTGCCTTAAGAAAAACACACATCGTTATTGTTGCGCTAACAAAAAAAAAAGTAGTTGGTGCAGTTTATTGTAGCTGCTGCAAGTGTGTTGTGTGCATGCTCACTTTATAAACGTATGTTTGCATTTAGTCCGAACGAAATCATTCTTTCTGTCAAACTTTTCGTGACATCACTATAGCTTACTCATTCAAATGAGAGATTACAGGTGATTTTATTTTAAAATGAGTCTTTCTAAGTGGTGCACAAACGAAACCACGATGGCGGTGAAAACCAAAGAGAAATAAAATATTGTCACAAAACGGGCGGGCTCGTTACAAGCCGACCCGAGCTGAAGTTAGAGATGCAAGGGGTGAAGTCTATTTTTGGCCTGCTCCGGTGCACCTCCAAAAAAAGCCCGTGACGTGTGCCAGTACTACGTCGTGTCAGGTTGTTACATAGACACACATGACATACTCCATTGATGTTTGGGTGGGGCCCAGTTTATTAGTGTCATGCCAAGGAACGTTTTATTGGCGGTGTGTGTTGTGAGTGTGTATCATAAATGTGAATAAATGGACGAACAGACGAACGGTGCAAAACAATAGTACAAATTCTTTCGTCCCTCTCAAAAACTATGAATAACAAGAGAGTTGAAAGATGTTTAAATCAGGTTATTTATTTCCCGATTTAAAAGGGGCACTACTCTTTCGCACAGTGATTAATCATTCATTCAACTTTCCAATGTCATACACTCTGTGGGAAATAAGGGGAGATGAAAATGATGAAATTCAAAATATAAAATAAAGATTAATTATACAATTCTTATGCGGCAAATGTGGCCGCTTTAACAATAGTTCACATGTAAAATAAGCATTACTTTTAACATTAAAGTTCTTATTTTGCAAACGATATAATAGTGTTCATTTTCTTAAGAGTCCTAGACTTAAGTATGTGCGCGTTAGCCGTGCTAATGATTACTCACTATTAATGTCAGAGTTCCAAGGAGATGACGTAAGCTCACACGTCACTTATAAGCGGCACTTCAAAGTGAAGAATCACGGCGCAATTGAGGCGTCGCATTACAGGTGAAGACTCTGCAGAATCTAGGCACCACTTTCAGATTATCACTGGGGAGAAATCTGAAATTTAGCTGACTGTTGTCAGCTTCGATAATTGTCGTGGAAACGGACATCCCAACGACGTTGAGCATTATCGGGTGGAGTCGTCCAGTGGGATGTGTCGTCGCATTACATTGAGTGTAGAAATCCGGATATGTATCTCCGGCGCCAGCCCCTCAATTTGCGGGATAGACTGCCAAAACGAACTCAGACAGGGGGAAGAGCAAGTTGGTCCCTCGTGTCGTTAACTGCATACAACCAGCGTCACATGCATCGGGTTTTTCTTGACAGCGAACTTTCCACTTTGCCAACAGTTATACTGAGTAATTTTGCCTCGCTACTCAATATATGGCATCAGACGGATGGAAAACGGATGGAAAGAGATTATTGCAGCTTTCCTTTATGAAATCTCTGTACATGAGATAATTCATACGTGAAGTTAGACTGGCTTCAGACGAATCGACGTTTTCAACATTGAGAGTAAAAGTCTTTATTTTGCCTCTTATATAGCTCTCACTGAAGGTTTCCAAAACTTCCAGAAGCTATGTCCTGTGACATGATTTTTGCCTTGGATATATAGTGGTAATCGTGATGCACGCTTTTCTGTGGTCAATACTAATGCGCACTGGCCATTTCACTCGTCAACAACATGTGACGGTATTGCGCAGTTGTCCCAATTTATTTAATATACATATTCTTCATAAACTAATATATATATTCAATATGATAATTAATACACACTGCGTCACGAACGTCTGTCTACTAAAGAGATCTTAGGTGACCGTTACTGGAATTTTCATGCTACATATGTAAAATAACAAAACTCGGGTTACTTCAATTAGTTTTGTTAGCGGTTTTTTTTTAAAATGAAATAAAATATAATTTCTGTCCCTCATTTCCTGTGACAACCCCCTTCTTAAAATTGATTGGAGCTCACAGAGTGGAAATCAATTAGGAACAAAAAAAATTTTATTTCACACGATAGTCTCCACAGGAATTATATGCGCATCTGTGTAGAGACTATCCTCTCTCTTGTTTATATCGCGGTTATGGCATGCCGGGATAATGCATCGGCACCCGAATTTTCTCGGCCCGCGATGTGTTCGACAACGAAGCTATACTCCTGTAGCAGGAGTGTCCATCTAGTTAGCCTAGCGTTATCGTACATGCTAGTGCGCAGATATGTCAGCGGCTTATGATCGCACTGCAGGATGAATGGTTTAGAGTACAGATATGCACTAAATTTCTTGAGTGCCCATACGATTGCTAAGCACTCTTTTTCAATCGTAGAATACCGTGTCTCACGATCTAACAGTTTCTTAGAAGCGTATGCTACCGGTAGGTATTCGTCATCTGTCTCTTGGAGAAGTATGGCACCGAGGCCTTCGTCTGATGCGTCGGTCCTGACAATAAATCTCTTGTCAAAGTCTGGTAACTGTAGGACGGGTTTACTGGTCAAGATGTCCTTCACTTTTTCGAGGGCGGTGCTACACTCTGCCGTCCATCGTATTTTCGTGGGTTGTTTGTTCCCAGTTAAGTCCGTCAGTGGTTTAAGAAGCGTACTGAAGTTTGGGACAAATTTTCGGTAGTACCCCACTAGCCCCAAAACTGCCCTGACCTGTTTCTTTGTAGTCGGTAAGGTCATGTCACGAATGGCTGCAGTTAAGTCTAGATTTGGGCCTATTTGTCCGTCACTTATGATATGGCCAAGAAACTCAATCTCCCGAAAGCCCGCGCGAACTTTGGAGGGTTTCACGGTCAATCTATGGCGCTCGAGAATGTCAAGTAGACCATCCACTGAGGATAAATGTTGGTCCCATGTTCCTGTTGCTACCAGTATGTCATCAAAGAAATTCAATGCGTCAACGCTCTCTAACGGTAATTTTCGCATGAAGCGCGCGAATGTTGCGGGTGCGTTCGCTAGTCCGAACGGTAGTCGGCAAAACTGAAATAAGCCTAGCGGAGTTGGGAATGCTGTTTTTGGTCTGTCGTCAATAGCAACTGACAGTTGCCAGTACCCTTTGCACATGTCAAACTTTGAAAAGTAATGTGCCTTGGTTAGTTTTGCGAATAATTCGTCCTGATTTGGAATGGGTTCCGCATCGAATTCAGTTATCTCATTTAACTGTCTGTAGTCCACACAAAAACGAAGCGTACCGTCTTTCTTTTTAACTAAGACGACCGGTGATGAATATGGGGAGATTGACTGTTCAATCACGCCCTGTTTTTGCATTTCACGCACCTGTTCTGCTATGTACTTTGTGCTCTCATATTTCTGTGGGTACTGTTTTAAGCGTATCGGTTTGTCGCTTAAAAGTTTGATGCGGTGTTCAACCAAATCTGAGTGGCCCGGTTGGTCGGTGAATATGCGCGCGTGTCTGTGTAAGAGCTTTGACATTGCGTCGCGCTGTTCGACAGTTAAGTTCGAGTCAATCTCGACTTGATCGACTGTAACTGCAGAGTTAGGCTGGGTTTCGGCGGACATCATGTCTGTTCTGAAATTGGAGTCTTCCAATTGTATCAGTGCGACATTCACGTTTTCTATCTGTTCGTCGCTGCGTTCATAGTAACGCTTGAGCATATTTATGTGATAGATTTTCTGCTTATTTCCTATCTGTATGCTGTAGTCGTTCTGCTTCACACGCTTAATAACGCGGTAGGGTCCACGCCAGTGCATTTGCATGCGGTTGTTATGCGTAGGCCGCAAGAGTAACACGAGCTGACCTGGTTCGAGGTCACGTTCTACAGCCGTACGGTCAAAATTTCGCTTGTATCGGGGTTGTTTTTCGCGAATGTTTTCCTGTGCTAAGTGACATGTCTCGGTCAGACGTTGACGTAGTTCGGCTACGTACGTGTGAACATCTTTACCATCGGTCACAGTGTCTCCCTTGACCCATGTTTCTTTTATTAGCTTAAGGGGACCACGAGGTTGTCTGCCGTATAGTAGTTGGAACGGTGAGTAGCCCGTACTCTCTTGTGGGAGTTCGCGATACGCAAAGAGTAATGGTGCTAGAAAACGCGGCCACTGGTCGGGTTGTTCCGAGGCCATTTTAATTAACATTTTCTTTATTGTACCGTTGAAACGTTCAACGGCACCATTAGACTGAGCGTGATATGGTGATGAGAACAACTGTTTACACGCCAGTAGACGCATTGTTTCAGCCATCATTGCTGAGGTGAATTGAGTGCCCTGGTCACTCAATATCTCTCGGGGAACGCCCGTGCGAGAAAATACGTCTATTAAAGCGTCTGCGACTTCGATTGCTGTGATGCCCTTTAATGCGACTGCTTCTGGATATCGTGTTGCAAAATCCACGATTGTTAGGATATAGCGATATCCTCCTTCGGCCGCGGGAATGATTGGGCCAATAATGTCTACTGCGACTTTTAGGAATGGTTCCTCTACTGTTGGTACTATCTCGAGGGGAACTCGACTGACACGCCCTCGGTCAATATGTTGTTGACACTGCGTACATGTACGAACGTACGAGCGAACATCCCTACTCAGGCCTGGCCAAAAGAAGTCTTCACGAACTCGCTGCTCAGTGCGACGCGCGCCCTGATGTCCAGACATGATTGAGTCGTGTGCAAAGCTTAGAATCAGCGGTCTGAGTGGTTTAGGGGTAAATAGACACGTGGTGCTTCTAGTATCATTTTCCTTATAGTCGGTGCGCCGAAACGCTAGTCCGTCCTTCAGGAAATACGTCATTGTCGCGTACTTGCTGGACGTAATAGTGTTTTTCCGTGCCAGCTTTAGCATTGAGGACAAACTTTTGTCCTCCTGCTGCAGGTGACTGAGTTGACTTGGGGTCAACTGCGGGAATGTATTCTCGACTATCTTTAGAGCTGGGGGTCCTTGTTTACTACGTTCCCGTTGTGCTCTAGTGGTTACGGGGAGAACAGGATAGATGCCATCAGTGTGTGCGTCACACTGACCGGGCGATAGTATGAATCCGAACTGCATGTCTCTTATCACTGCGGCGGTGACTGTACCGGAAAATACGGGTGACGCAACATGTACAGTGGCTCTTGGACATGTACTAAGGTGTCCCATAACACATCGAATGCGGACACTACCTCTTAGATACTGTTCAGGGCGTACAAGTTTAGCATTTATGCAGCTTATGGACGCACCTGTATCGACCAGTATTTTGACTTTTTGTCCGTTTACTGTAGCCTGTTGGGTCTTTAGAGTTGCACCTGTTTCAGTGCATACCTTTACATCACGTGGACTGGGACAGTTCTGAGAACTATGCCCCTTCCCTTTGCAAGTGTAACATGTCATAGGTGGGGAGTCACGTGTGTGACGTCGTACGTCTTGTGACTTAGTATATGTCCGCTGTACCGGTTCGGGTTTTTCCGATTTCGTCATTGGTCGGTTCGGTTTCGGTGTATACTTCTGCCGATTTGTAGGAGGAGGGCGTGGTGCGCTCCTCGTAATTACCGGATCAGGGTAATCATTATACGTGTCTGCTAACTTCAACATATCACAGAAGTTAGTCGGGGGATTTCGCTGCAAATATGTCGTCATTGCAGGCGGAGCAATATGGAGAAATTGATCTCTTAATATCAAATCAAATAGGCCCTCATATGTCTTCCGGATGTCTGTCAAATCAATCCATCTATCAAGATAATGGCGTAACCGGGTACCGAAGGCTTGCATGGTGTCATTTGCTTTAGGTATGGCTCTCCTAAACATTTTTCGAAAGCCTTCTGCTGTACATTGAAAAGTACGCATCAAACCCGTTTTGAGATCTGCATAAGTAATAGCGGGATCGCGCGTTAGATCAGTAAATGCGCGCGAGCTTTCACCTTGAAGTATTTGACCGAGTTGTTGTTTCTTTTCAATGTCACTGTAATTAAAGTTGGCAATGAAACTGTCAAAGCGTGTCAAAAACTCGTCAATCGTCTCGACTTCAGGGTTAAAGAAAGCTAGCCGTGTACGGGGTTTATTTAATTCGGCCTGTTGCTTAGCAGTCCCATCTAACAACTTCTCTCTAGCTGTTACCTCTTGCTTAGCTAATTCAAGCTGTTCCTGATGTGCTCTAGCTTTTAACTTAAGCTTTTTCTCTTCTACTTCCTGCCTTTTATCTTCTAAATCCCTAGCAGACTGAATCTTTAATAACTCTATTTCTCTTGCCTCTTTCGATCTTTTTTCCTCTAGCTCATTTTTCCTATCCTCTAGTTCTCTAGCCTCTCTCGATCTTTTCTCCTCTAGCTCTCTCAAAGTTTGCATCTCTAGCTGTTTAACTAACTCTCTCTTATCTTCTAGCTCTATAGCCTCTTTCGATCTTTTTTCCTCTAGCTCTCTCACCTCTTTCGCCTCATTTTCTTTCGCAACATACCATTTAGCTATCTCCTCATCCACGTATTCCTTTAACTCGGCTTTTTCATACCCGAATTCTCTACCCATAGCCATGAGTTCTTTCTTTATGTTTACTAGCTCGGCCATTTTTAAAATCGCTAGTTATCACGAGTATGGATAAAGTGACTTAGAATATTCGCGGGATTTTGACCTCTGTCGGTCACAAGTGGTGCAATGGTGTGCGTATGAACACCAGCCACCACGTGATTAGGATTATGACAATCACGAATAAAAGGAATCCCAATCGCAAATTTGCAAAGTTAGCAAAATTAGCAAAACAACAGTTGCTAATGTAGCGTACGAAATATCGATCTATGTACGTCTAAACACGAGTCGGTACGCGTTAACGATAATAGCGTAAAGATTATAAAACTTATTTCAACACAATAATAAGTCTTATCAAAATCCAGTTCACCTAAGTCTCAATAGCAAAGCCCTAACATGCAATAAACAATGCATAATGGTGATGAGATAGAAAAGCAGGAAAGAGATGACACTTTCTTACAACAACACAATTTACCTTGTCAGATCACGTCAGGGTCACCAGATGCTTACAAAACGGGCGGGCTCGTTACAAGCCGACCCGAGCTGAAGTTAGAGATGCAAGGGGTGAAGTCTATTTTTGGCCTGCTCCGGTGCACCTCCAAAAAAAGCCCGTGACGTGTGCCAGTACTACGTCGTGTCAGGTTGTTACATAGACACACATGACATACTCCATTGATGTTTGGGTGGGGCCCAGTTTATTAGTGTCATGCCAAGGAACGTTTTATTGGCGGTGTGTGTTGTGAGTGTGTATCATAAATGTGAATAAATGGACGAACAGACGAACGGTGCAAAACAATAGTACAAATTCTTTCGTCCCTCTCAAAAACTATGAATAACAAGAGAGTTGAAAGATGTTTAAATCAGGTTATTTATTTCCCGATTTAAAAGGGGCACTACTCTTTCGCACAGTGATTAATCATTCATTCAACTTTCCAATGTCATACACTCTGTGGGAAATAAGGGGAGATGAAAATGATGAAATTCAAAATATAAAATAAAGATTAATTATACAATTCTTATGCGGCAAATGTGGCCGCTTTAACAATAGTTCACATGTAAAATAAGCATTACTTTTAACATTAAAGTTCTTATTTTGCAAACGATATAATAGTGTTCATTTTCTTAAGAGTCCTAGACTTAAGTATGTGCGCGTTAGCCGTGCTAATGATTACTCACTATTAATGTCAGAGTTCCAAGGAGATGACGTAAGCTCACACGTCACTTATAAGCGGCACTTCAAAGTGAAGAATCACGGCGCAATTGAGGCGTCGCATTACAGGTGAAGACTCTGCAGAATCTAGGCACCACTTTCAGATTATCACTGGGGAGAAATCTGAAATTTAGCTGACTGTTGTCAGCTTCGATAATTGTCGTGGAAACGGACATCCCAACGACGTTGAGCATTATCGGGTGGAGTCGTCCAGTGGGATGTGTCGTCGCATTACATTGAGTGTAGAAATCCGGATATGTATCTCCGGCGCCAGCCCCTCAATTTGCGGGATAGACTGCCAAAACGAACTCAGACAGGGGGAAGAGCAAGTTGGTCCCTCGTGTCGTTAACTGCATACAACCAGCGTCACATGCATCGGGTTTTTCTTGACAGCGAACTTTCCACTTTGCCAACAGTTATACTGAGTAATTTTGCCTCGCTACTCAATATATGGCATCAGACGGATGGAAAACGGATGGAAAGAGATTATTGCAGCTTTCCTTTATGAAATCTCTGTACATGAGATAATTCATACGTGAAGTTAGACTGGCTTCAGACGAATCGACGTTTTCAACATTGAGAGTAAAAGTCTTTATTTTGCCTCTTATATAGCTCTCACTGAAGGTTTCCAAAACTTCCAGAAGCTATGTCCTGTGACATGATTTTTGCCTTGGATATATAGTGGTAATCGTGATGCACGCTTTTCTGTGGTCAATACTAATGCGCACTGGCCATTTCACTCGTCAACAACATGTGACGGTATTGCGCAGTTGTCCCAATTTATTTAATATACATATTCTTCATAAACTAATATATATATTCAATATGATAATTAACACACACTGCGTCACGAACGTCTGTCTACTAAAGAGATCTTAGGTGACCGTTACTGGAATTTTCATGCTACATATGTAAAATAACAAAACTCGGGTTACTTCAATTAGTTTTGTTAGCGGTTTTTTTTAAAATGAAATAAAATATAATTTCTGTCCCTCATTTCCTGTGACAAATATAAAGAATATAACAAAAGTCTTGCAAAATATCTGCGTTAATTTTAAATTTCACCAAATTTGTGTAGTCAACCATTGGTTAGCGGGCTACACTAAATCTCGCAGACAATTGCCATTGGATAGGAGATTTGAGCACCAACACAATTGATACAATGCTATGATATAGGAAGAGAGGGCAACTATAGATATGATACAACCTCAAGCCAAACAAAACTACTCTGTAACTATTACGAAAGAGCGTCACAACTATAAATACTCAGGGTGCTACTTGTACATAATGTCGGGTCATAAACTGTATACTATCGTTTGATATGTAGTGTGCTATCAAAAAACGACACAAATTAAGCGATAGAAAGTGTAGTGTGCTACTAGTACAACAGAATGTTAACATAGAATATTTAGTATTTTAGAGTTTACCAATACTTCACAATGTTAAGAAGTAATATGTAGTTCTACCAATACATCATAACGTTAGGTACATATTATGTAGCGTCGACAAAAACGTAGCGGCCTTCAGAGGTGTGCTACTAATACGACATGACGACACAGCCTTAAGACGTGTGGTGAGCTACTAATACGACATTACACAGCCTTAAGACATGTGGTGAGATAGTAATACTATATGATGACAAAGCCTTAAGATATATGTAGTGTGCTACTAATACGACATGATGACACAACCTTAAGACAAATGTGGTATACTACTAATACGACACGACAAGCCATAGAATAGGCAATGCATATATCTAGCAGGAAGAAGCATCGCCTTGCCACATAAAGCATATTACGAACAGACATGACACAGTAAGCATAATAGAGACACACATGACAAAGTAGCATAGTACCGACACACGTGACACAGTAGCATAGTACGGACACACATGACACAGTAGCATAGTAAGATAAATGTGACACAATAGCATAGTATGAACACATATGACACAGTAGCATAATACGGACGCACATGACATAGTAGCATAGTACAGACACATGACACAGTAGCATAGTATGGGCACACGTGACACAGTAGCATGTCCAAAATAATGGTTTGATTGGCTAAATATGCAGCAGGACGTATTAAAACATGAGTAGTACTTTGTCAACAAGACTTCTTTCATGCCATCGAACGAACACAACTGCACCACCACGACCAAGCGCCATGGCAGTGAACAGATAGGAGACTACATATACAGGATGATAGCAAGTCACAGAATGTTCACTAAACTACAAGAAACAACGAAATAGCACCAATCTATAGATCGGGTAGCAGTCTATCAGAACCACATCGCGCTAGTCTAGATAACGTGTTCCTGGATTCTCTACTTTGTTTTCTTGTAACAAACAACGCATTGCTTTCAATTCTGAAAAAAAAAAACGCGAAGAAAAAATTCACCATCCTTCTCGATTGTTGAGTCTGTTTGATGTCGATGAATTAAACTATAAAATTATTTAAAAAATAGAAAAAGTAACGACCGCATTCTAAGCATGATTTTTTCACAACGCTGGAACATGCTTTATTCACATAGGTTAGTAGTGAAGAAACATTTGATAAAGAACAGTGATTTATGTCTATTGTCACAAGTTGAAACAGATAATGTACATTTCACAATGATCATCTCTTTTTTGTCTGGATATGTGTTTATAGTAGAAGGAAGTAGAGACAAAAATCACTATGCATTACTGCATTTGCTCGAGGCGGTTGAAAAACACAGGCATACACTACTAAACTTGTAAAAGCATTCGGCTCGTATGATGAATCCCAATAATGTGTGGTAATGTAAGGGTTTTGTCTGTGATTTTTTCCAATTAACCTGATCATTTCAAAAGATCGCAACTTGCGGAAATGTTATATTTTTGTTTCGAAAGTCAAACAAAAGTACAATTTTTTGCTGATGCAAGAGTCCGGCATATTATTATAGAAAGATCACAACAGCTACCATCTGACGTCACATTATAATAGAAAGCTCAAGATCGATACTACTTATATACATATGTGTCTGCAAACAGATAGATAGATAGATAGATAGATAGCTCTCGATTGGCAGCACTATTTCACTTTGGAAAATGACAGGTTTGTCCTATTTTCACAAATTCGAAGATCTGGTTCACCGAAAAATGCGCGCCGATAAAAACGCGATGGACAAAAGCGCGACGACGCGTTCTGTCCCTAACTCTAACTAACCCTAACCATAAACTAACCCTAATCTAACCCTAGCCTAACCCTAACCCTATCACGCATTTGTCGGTGCGCGCAATTGTCGTTCGCGCATTTGACGGGTCACCGAAGATTTATCTGTTACTGTTTACATTTCCATGTACATTTGTTTTCACCATCGAAAAAAATCATAAATAACTGACAAATTTCTACGTCAGCAATTTAAACGTATTTCGGTTAAGTAACTCACAAACAAGCTCATTAATTTTGATTGATCAAATGAAGTTTTCGTTGTTCTTGTCTGCTTTAGTGTTTATTTTATTTGTGTTATTTTGTAAGCAGGTATGTGTGTAGGTGTGTGTGTCTGTGTGTGTATGTATCGTATGTGCTCTTTTACCGTGATAATAAAGCACATTTTAAGTTCATAAACTTTCCTTAATTGATTAAAAAAAAAATCTCAATTCATTGAATAGATTTTCAAATGATAGTGAAAAAATATAGCTATCACTAGATTGTTAATCCTTTCCGACAAAGTTAGAATCTATTCCTGCGCCTTCCCCATCACGACCAAATATGATAATTTTGCAAAAAATAACTTCTTAATTACCTTTAGAACTTCCTGCACTACCAGTCGCCTGAATCTAGTTTATAAACTCACCTCAGAAATGATGTCGAGAGAAAAGGGAGACGACACAAAACTTCCAAAGTCTTGCTTTTCCCCGGCCGGAGATACGATTATAATCCACTTGACGCACGACCATTAAATGTATTTAATATTCCGGCTGAATAGGCGCATTGCCTATAAAATGGTTGACTACCCCACTGATGGAATCGAAGTGGACAACTTCTTCCATTTAATATAGTTTACTAAATCAGGAGCTTGATAACAAATAAAATGTAAAAATAAATCAGTAGTGTAAACCTGTGAATGAACACTTCAATGATGATTCGCTAAAACAATACTAGTTCTTAAGAAATGGTGAACGCTTTTACTTGTAATTTACGTTTACACAGGATCTTCCAAAACAATATTATTTCTTATCTATATTAAATATTTTTACCTATTATTAACATTAACTTAAAATGATTAGGCAAAATAATACTATGTATTAAAATGGCGACATTTGATTTGCCAAACAATCCATATTTCACACAATGATTAAAGTGTAATAAGTTTACTTCAAAATTATTACTGTCGTATAGAACATGAATAATGCATTATTTCCTCTGTAAGTCATAACGTTACACATCTATTGACTACAAAATTGCCTTCGATTCACTATATCGTGCCTAGCCTAAAGAACAAAATCTACAGAAACTAACACATGTGAAATGGTCAGGGGAGTGAAGCGAAGGATTTACTTCATTAAACATAAAATAATATAACAATCCTATGGTATTATAACAATACATAAAATCAACATGACTACACTTTGTTATGGCAGAATAAATTTATCTATCCCTATTTTAAAAATTAGTTGTTATAGAAATTGTAAAATTGTTGAAGTGAACTGAACAAAACATGGTGTCACACTTGTAAATAGAATATATTGCACAGTTCATTAATTAAAGGTTCAATGGGATACACTTTGGATAATATGATACTTTTATTAACCTAATCTAGACAAATATCAAGGATTACCATTTTTATATTGCGACTGCTTGGACAAGCGCTTAGTATAGTAATGATTGTATTGCTGGAAATTGTGAATGCTCAGGAGAGGTGTTGGGAATGGAATTGCAAGATTATTCTAAATTTTGATGAGTCACCAATGAAGGAACGGGTTCCCATAGAAGAATATGTCGGTTTTGAATAATGCCAAGTTTTCTATCAGAAGCATACAGACGCCATGGCTGTTTGATATGCCGATTTGAACCTCTACCACCAACGTTCTCTATTGAATCATCTTCATACTATATAAACTAAAATAATGAATTGTGCTTTAATAAAAAAAAATATTATAATGGTTATTTAACGATCGCGAGATCATTAAGCACTTTGAAAAAACGTGTAATACAAATTCCTGACAGAAAGGAACTGCAAACGACAGTGTTCACTCTGATGCATTCCAAACTCCACCTTAATAAAAATAAAATTGTCTCCTTTCTTTTCTAATTTCTAATTTTCTTAAACTGGAAACCGTACGTGTTGCATAGTAATATGTCGCAAATCACGCTTCTATTAAACTAAATTCAGGGACAACAGTAATGAAAAGAGTCGTTTTTAAATTCTTTTAGGCGTGAATGATTTCGGAGCGTACATAAAAATGTGCATTCTTTTAAAATCAATTTATTTCTGCTTTTTATTTATTAAACAGGGATGCAATTTCAAATAACGCACACATATGCATGTGCGCAAACACACACACACACGCGCGCGCACACACACACACACACACACACACCATCGCTGTCGAAGCTAAATGGATGCCAAGACTTGTAATTGATGCCTCTACATCCGTGGAGAATGTTCACATATAAGGATATCATTTTAATGGTGAAGATGTTGTTTTTTATGCAATGTTTACTATCGGTAAATGCTTATTTACTCAAGAACGCTTTGTCCTGTTTGTTTATCTTTGTCTGACTCTATCTGTGTGCCTGTCTTTCTTCTTTCATTTTTCTTTCTTTGTTTCTTTGTTTGCTGTTCTCTTTCTTTCTTTCTTTCTTTCTTTCTTTCTTTCTTTCTTTCTTTCTTTCTTTCTTTCTTTCTATCTTTCTTTCTTTCTTTCTTTCTTTCTTTTTTCTTTCTTTCTTTCTTTCACAATATCTCTCTTTCTTACTAAATTTCTTTCTTTCTTTCTTTCTTTCTTTCTTTCTTTCTTTCTTTCTTTCTTTCTTTTTCTTTCTTTCAGAACATATGTTTTTCTTTCTTTCAGAACATATGTATTTCTTTCTTTCTTTCAGAAGGTCTCTCTTTCTTCTTTTTTCTTTTTTCTTTCTTTCAGAATATCTTTCTTTTAGAATATCCCTCTTTCTTACTAAATTTCTTTCTTTCTTTCTTTCTTTCTTTCTTTCTTTCTTTCTTTCTTTCTTTCTTTCTTTCTTTCTTTCTTTCTTTCTTTTTTTCTAAGTTTCTAACTATATTTTATTTTTGTTTAAATATATTGATTTATTGAATTGCATTTGTTGTAAATTTGAAATGCTGAATATGATGTAAGAAAAGGATTATTTAAACAAGAGTAAACAGTGCAAAATATTTAAACATTTATATACTCAGAAACGTTTCTTAAATTAATTTCCCTCTCATTTCTCTCTCTTATTAACAGTGAATGGTTATTATTATTAATAATAATTAATAGCTAATTACAAGGTATGAGAATATTAATGTAATTAATATTTCACCGGAAGACACGATTCGTCTCTCACTTGGCGGATACACAGGCACTGTAAATATTTTCTCTTTTCCACAATATTAAGACAAATATTCTTCTTACCAAAGGAGAACATAAATCCGTTCATTAATCTATATTTAGTAAGCCCCCCCCCCCTGCACCTATTTCTTCTCCAACATATGATATCATTATGTGTAAGAAGGTCAATACATTTAACAATATATTTATTAAATCAACAATCAAACATACATATGACAAATACAAACTGAGCTGTTTACTTCTAAATTTGAGAATTAAAAATATCCACACATGCAGTTCCCAAGTTCGAGTCACTTTGACATTTCACAACTTACATAAAAAATAAGTCTGGAAATAGGGATAGTTAAATTTACTCTGGAACAAATATATAAATAGATAGATAGATAGATAGATAGATAGATAGATAGATAGATAGATAGATAGATAGACAGACAGACAGAGAGACAGATAGATAGATAGATAGATAGATAGATAGATAGATAGATAGATAGATAGATAGATAGATAGATAGATAGATAGATAGATAGATACATTGAATTTATCAATGCAAATCTATATAATAATTTTCGATGTGGTTATGTGTGTCAAAGATGAATTCCATGCATTCACACACACACACACACACACACACACACACACACACACACACACACACACACACACACACACACACACACACACACATAAATACAAACAGACGTCACATCTAAATGGAAGCAGTGGTGTTTGGTTTTGTTTATCAAGTGCATTTTACTATTATGCCTAGCAATGATTATGTATGTTAGTATGTCTTTCGACCATTGCTCATTGTGACAATTGTGCACCATTTCCATTCCTGCATAGTGTGATTCATATCTATAGTATCGTGTGGCTTTTCCAATTTTATCGTGTAGTTATTGACTGTTTTGTTATGTGCTTGCTACCATCTTTATAACCCATTTCCTTGTGAAGTATTTGCCTGTATTATATCTTGTTGCTCTTTTCCATTTTATTGAGTGGATCCTACCCATATTATCTTTTGTTCCCTTGTCTGTTTTATTGTGTGAATTTTGCTTAAGTTACCTTGTGTGACGCCTCTTGGCTCCCTTCACTCGTATTTAATCTTCGAATTGCTCACACATAACACTGTGGAGAATTGTTCGAATCTTCATATTTACTATCAAAGCACATCAGGAGGAATGTTTCAAAATCTTCATGTGCACGAAATTTACTCTGCCACAACTTGTTTCTCTTGTCTGCTTCGTTGTACTGATTTGTCTGTGTGCACAATTGTTTACTTGTACATTCCATCTCTTATAAATTCCTAGCTGCAATTTGTCTCGTGTGTTCTTTATCGTGTGACATTTGCCCTTTGTTTCCTTCTTTAACTTTTGAGTCTCGCTTGCCAGTTGTTTGACTCGTCATTTGGTATTTGTTCGATTGGATTTTTAATCTTACATACTTATTCGCTTGCTTTTGCCTGCCTCACAGTTTTGTATTACGTGTCATCGTATTTTACGCTTGCAATTTTGTCACGCAACAACAAACTTCATAATATTGGCTAGAAAGGTTGCATATTTGGCTTAAGAACTATACGTTCAAATTGCATTGATTTCATATCATTAATTAAAAGATGCATATATGTAGGATCTGTTGATGATTTCTTGTCAGATTTTTGAGGGTGTGCCTCTTGACGGTTATCTGTCTATTATTCTATCTATCTATCTATCTATCTATCTATCTATCTATCTATCTATCTATCTATCTATCTATCTATCTATCTATCTATCTATCTATCTATCTATCTATCTATCTATCTACCTGTATATCTATCTACATATATATCTATCATCATATCTATCTATCTATTTATCTATATATCTACCTACATATCTGTCTATCTATCTATCCATCCATTCACCCATCCATCCATCCATCCATCCATCCATCCATCCATCTATCTATCTATCTATCTATCTATCTATCTATCTATCTACCTGTATATCTATCTACATACATATCTATCTATCTATCTATATATCTATATATCTGCCTACATATCTATCTATCTATATAACTATCTAACTATCTATCTATCCACCCATCCATCCATCCATCCGTCCATCCATCCATCCATCCATCTATCTATCTATCTATCTATCTATCTATCTATCTACATTATCCGTTTATCTGTTCCTCCATCCTTTTTCGTTTATCTTTATCACTTTATCGATATGCATTATGGACTTATCGATTAATATTTCAACATTTATTAAGAAACGTGTACATTTACATTAAGTTTGTTATACTTTATAAATATTTCTGTATTGAATATTAACTATTTTCTCTTCTTTATCTGTATCGCCTCTTGTTTTGCTTCTTTCTATTTTATTTATTTACTATTTATCTCTGCCATTCTGTATGCATAGTTTTAAAAGATTGATAACAAAGACTGACGCATTGTGCATTAAATCGCATTTAATTATCGTCTGTATCCCTTGAAGTTATACATATTTGTGGTCAATGCATCTTTCATTCTGTTACAGATGGGTTCATGTTCGTAATGGTTTTAATCCTCTTAGGCACGAGAGATACGAATTTGTCAAGAACATTACATGTTTCACTCCAAAATTTAACGGCCTCGTTAGGCGTGCGTTATGCATTTATTTTTATTTTTATTTTTACTTTTATTGTTATTTCCTGGACGCGGGTTGTGTCGCATTATCTCTCCGCGATACGGCAGGTATTAACGAGTGCAGCATTTTCATTTGTCCCTTGTGCAAGAAGCAAATTATTCAGAGAGGAAATTTTATTTGAACGTGACACCATGACACGTCCAGTATATATTAATTAACAAAACACCCACTCTAACTTCTTTGCATTTGCATACATACACATATATAACATGACAAATACAGAAAATATACATACACGTACATACATACTAACATACAAATATCCATAAACGTACGAGCATTCATCCTTCTATGCACAAACATATATTCTTATAAACACACGTACATACTCACACATGTATTCAATCACATATGCACACGCATGTAGGCAAAGGAACATTGATGTAGTGAATATTACATTACTATACACCTCTACACAAACACACTCGTGCTTACATAAACACATACACAGAAAATAAGATGTCTAAACAGACACATGCATTATCGTATGCAAACAAATACACAATCACCACGAATTAAGTACTCATCCCCCCACTAATGAATGAACACTCAAACACACTTACTGGACAGAAACACGCGTACTCTCTTAGTCAGATCAAAAAGCGCAGAGACGTGTTCACAAAATAAACATAGAGACAGACATCTACACACACATGCATACACACACTTATTCAAATCCACATCAAACACATTCATTCACTCCCATCGTACAAACACACACTCAGACACACACGGCAACATCATAACAAATACTCACGTACACGAATACACGCCCCTACAGAAAATAAACAGTAATAAATCACTGGTCCTGATACAAACAGTTCTCTGCATGATGTAAAGCCACAAGAGCAGACAATTTTCATTAGTCTACCAGACCGGTCCTTCTTCAACTCCCAGAAAGGAAATAACATTATTTAGGTTACACGAATCCATTAAAAAAAACGGCATTGTGATAGCTAATTTGTGCTTAATTTGACCATTAAAGTGTATAAAAAAGCACAAATACACACATCTTAATGGAAATGCAAAGCCTGGCCGTCTGTCTTTAGCAAAAGCTCTCTCGATATTGCACATTAGCAACGATGTGTCCACAACAAAGACATTTGTCGTTTACCTTTTTGTGTGCAAGTCGAGGTTGTCTCGCCCCAACACAATTATTAATTTTGCAGGAAAATCGAATGGATTTCTTTTATAAATAAATAGATAGATAGATAGATAGATAGATAGATAGATAGATAGATAGATAGATAGATAGATAGATAGATAGATAGATAGATAGATAGATAGATAGATAGATAGATAGATAGATAGATAGATAGATAGATAGATAGTGACGAGAACCTTAATTTAATTTTATTAAATCCTCCAAAAGACACCAATAGTTCTCTCATTTGGCTGATATTTGGTGCTGTACACGTTTTCTCTGTTCCACAACATACAACAATACAACAGTCACATAATGTTTCCGCGAGTGGAAAACTTCTTTCTTACTAAAGGAGAAGACAAATCATACTTTTAATCTATATATAGCGAGACCCATCCACCCACTTTCTTCTCCAACATAAGATTATCAATATGCGTAAGAAGGTCAATAAATTTAACAATAAATTTAACAATAAATTTATTAAATGAACAATCAAATTATACATAAGACAATGAATAGAAGTGGAGTTATTAGAGGTATGTTATTGTAATTTTTTATGAGACCTGGATTAAGCACTGCATCAACAGTCTTTCACTGGCCTTTGCGACAATATCCCAATGTCTGTTAACACATGTCTCTCATCAAATGCATGGATACAACTGATGTGCTATTCTATTCTATTCTATTCTTGATGAATTTGAGTACCCTCCTCACCATATCTATTCCTTCAAGCAGAATATGATGATTATAGTAATTTCAGCAACTTCAGTATATTAGAATTCTCGCAGTGTGTCCATCATATATATCAAGGGTGTATAGCATACTTCCTCACGCTTACACATACCACAACACACATTTCCTCACCTTCCTGGTCATACACGTTTATGACCAGTGTACATGTGAAGGGTAACTGAGAACTCGAAACATGTAACTCGGAACTCTAACTCAAACTCAAAGCTTGAGTCCCAAAGTAAATAGGGCTCTTGTTCACTGCAAAATACAATTAGGGAGCAAACCTTAGTTCCCATTTATCACAATATAACTCCATTTTATCTCACAACCCATTCACAACTTACAATCTCCTTCATCATTATTTATTAGCCAGATGCACACATATGGTAAAATAAACACAGCATATCAATGTCAAGTGTTAGCATATTACATGTGTGCATCTTAGTTCAAATATTTGTAGAAATAAAAAGTCAACTCACATAGTACATCTCTACATAAACACATGTAACATGTATAACATATCAATAACGATAATGCATGGAATATTCCTAAGTTCATTATCCCTTTATCAGTCAGTTTTAACTCACTATCAAGCTAATGACTGCATTTCAAAGCTGGACTTCAAAAAGTCATTAGAGAGCAAAATTTTCTACAAGAGAATTCCTTATTGGCTAGTCTCGTTCTCATAAATTATGATCATTGGATAAGAGAAAACTCAGTTTGCATTAAGTCAGCATTCTAGAATGTTCTTGCCTGGACCTGTTTACTTCAACTCAGTCACTTTCAAAAATAACACCACAAGGACTGTCCAGTGTCGGGTTAAATTGAAAATTTTGCAATTTTTATAACAATTTAGATTTAAAATAGAAAGGGGCAAATTTACTCTGTCACAGATATATAGATAGATAGATAGATAGGCAAAACTCAATAATTATGCTTCCATTTAAACGTGGTTTTGTGTGTGTGTGTGTGTGTGTGTGTGTGTGTGTGTGTGTGTGTGTGTGTGTGTGAGTGTATGTGTGTGTGTGTGTGTGTATATGTGTGTGTGTGTGTGTGTGTATATAATTGGAGTGCATCTTTCACACACCTACCCACCTCTAAATTATTGTATGTGGATTCACATTTGTAAATATGTATAAATGATAAATACGTATCTATCTATCTATCTATCTATCTATCTGTATGTATGTATGTCTGCCTACATACCTACCTACCTACCTATCTATCTGTCTGTCTATCTATCTGTCTATCTATCTGACTGTCTATCTATCTATCTATCTGTCTGTCTATCTATGTTATATATTTTCAATTAAGTACGATCTAAGTGGTAATAATTAGACATTGACACAAATGTCACTAGCCTTTAAATATTGATTATGATTGTTAAATTTAAGTAGATACTCATTAGACATTTCTCTTTCTTCGGGATCTCTTCTCTCATCGTTCTCTCCTACTCTCAATGATGTTGTCTTTCTCTTACTGCAAACGTCGGAAGGGATTAGATTAATGGACACGTCTGCACACGCGTCTAGACGCAAGTAATCTTTATGATTTTGCACTCGATCTCTTTTGTAATAATTCTCCAACGGTGCCAACATGGCGCCTTTTAATTGCTCGTCTTGTGAAATTCGGGAGCACGATTTTGTAGTTCCAGTTACCTACCTCGACTAGGAAAACACGGTAGGATTTAAGTTTGTTAAGGGAAGTACCTCTCCAGAATCGTATCATCCCTCTTCATTATTAATCTGTCTGTCTCAATTCGCCTTTAATTATTTTGATTTCGTTTTTTGTTTAGTTTCTTTTACCTTTGTTCCTACGAAATGTTATCTAGCATTCTGTTTTCCGATCAACATTCCTCCATTTTAAAAATGTTCCTGCCACTGCACCCATCAAACTAATACCCCTCATTTGTCTGTGTACCCCTTTGATCAGTCATCCTTTAATCCACCCGTCTATCAATCTTTTCGTTTACCTCTCCACCCAAGCATTCTCTTGCCCATGCACGCAATCTTGAAATGTAGTCCACTTATGCCAACAAATGTCTATTTGCTCACCCATATATCTACGCATTCATCCATTTTTTTTACACTTCCATCCCACTCACCCACCAGATACTCATCCATCCATTCACCTTATCATCCACCCAACTATGTACTCGGCCACCCATTCATTTGTTCATCCTTATATATTTTTTTTTCAAGCATATTGCCAATAATTAAGTTTTTGAAGATCCTAAGTTTGCACATTTTATTATTTACCTACCCGTAGAATTCCGTGGAGTGTGAATTCTCATCTTTGTCATAACTATCAATCCATCCTAGTCTGACACCACCGGAAAACCATGACTACTCTTCGAAGTTCATATAATCATGCTATCACTGATGCAACGATGAAGCGTTGTGACCTTCACACAGTCTCATCATGATGGAGCTTGACATAATTTTAAGATTGAAAGCTACCACAAAATGATTTAGACGGGGGTGTCTGTCTCTGGAAGCTGCATTTTTATTTGTTGACAACGCGTTTTATTTCCAAAATCTCCCTTAAAGTATGCAAGTCATGTATCCTTTCCTTAATTGTACGTATTTTTGCAGTCAATGAAACTAATATCTAACCCAAAGTCCTCCCTCAATCTTAAACACAGTCTCCTTACATTTTCCTTAAAAAGACACTGTCAGAACCTGAAGATTCTTAACCAACAGTTTTACTTAAAAGTGAACATCTATTTTCTTAAGCGACCTTCAGTTTCTATCCTTGATTGTACATTCTCACACATCCACAAATCAAACCTCACGACTGCTACGCGTACCCCAGACTATCTAAAGTTTAAATTACGCACAGTCAAAGAAATTCGGGAGAAACCTATATTTGGAGCAAACTTTCATTATCAACGACGTTGGAAAACTGGCAGGAAAATTGACAGGATATACCTGCGCACAATGAACTAGGGTTCACAAACAAAACGAAAATGTATGGGGAAAAAAACTTTTGATTAGTGTTCTTTACATAAGTATAGTATTGGCACGTTTTTATTTTGTACTATAGGAATTTCATCTTCGAAGATCTGTACATTTCAGTGGACTAAGAAAACAGTCTGTTTCATGACGTCATCGCTTGTATCTGCAATCAGTAGAAGCATCAGATGCCGTTTTTCTCTGAGTTATAGTTATTTGCATAAAATGATGATGACGATTATTGAAATGGTGGCGTATTGTTTTTTTTTTAAAAAATGAACAATATTGTTTTATTTAAATGCTGAGGAAACTGACTGCTTTCTCTTAGTGTTGTAATTATTTTTACACCTTGTTTTCTTTTTTTAACTTGCTTTTGTTAACCCTTTCCCTATGATGCATGCAAGAAGTGTCAATACGTATTGGCTTCATGAGTATAGAAATAAAAGGTTAATTTGCTTTAGACAGGAAAAGTATTTCTAAATCTTGTAGAAAGTATATATATACATAGTGACAAGTCCCAAACGTAACACTTTTGTTTTTAAAGTATCACATGCCTCCAGTAATTTTTATTGACCTTCACGTATGCTGCTGTTTAAGCAAGAAAAATTATAGATGTAAACCTGTGTGATAAAAATTAATTGAGATATAATATTTGAAACCTTTTTTTTACTTCAATGGTGTTTGCTTCAATAATAATAAAGAGTAACTTCATCTGCATTGATTTCTACCCTTCTCGTACCCACCTACCTCATCCTGTCTCTTTTGTCCTTACATTCAATGCTGGTTGTTCCTGTCTGAAGACAGAAATAGTAACGTCATCGGACATCGTTTTTTTTATCCCACTTATACCAAACTATCTCACTTTGTTTCGTGCACGTCTGGCAATGCACTATGAAGCCTTTCTCTTATTTTCTCCATTTCCGATAAACTATTGAATCCTTTCTGACAAGGTGAATACTCCATTTCCTATAAACTATTAATTCCATTTTGGTAAACTGTTTACTCAATTGCCGATAAACTAATGACTCCATTCCGGTAAACTGCTTACACCATCTCTGGTAAGCTATTAACTCCATTCAAGTAAACTGTTTACTCCGGTAAACTATTGGACTCCACTTCGGTTTACTTGTTTACTCTATTTCCGATAAAATATTGACTCTCTTCCGGTGAACTACATAACTGGTTAGCACTCCTATTGAAATGATGCTCTGTATTTTTTTCTGTTATACAGTTCATGCAGAGAGCTGGTCTTGTAAGAACGGATTCTTTCACCAGTTATTGGATTCATGGTTTGACTTTCTGGCACTGTATTTGATTCCTTGTCTACTGACGTCTAAAAACAATCCAAGCGCTTGAATGCAATTCGACGTTTTGACGTTAGTGAATGATTAACTTACTATTTCATTATTTTACTGTGTTTTTTTTTTTTTAAATACAAAAACAAACACCCTTATCTGCGCAATATACAGATAAAAACTATCTCGATTAAGCGTGTTATATTTGAAAATTCACATGATTAGGCACGCATAAACCTACATATTTGCATGAGGTGTGTTTTCTTTTAATTTGCTTTTGTTGCTTGTTTTCTCTAGTTTTAATTTCCTCATATTTTTCCTCTTCCAGGCTATACTTCAGTTCTAAAGTAACACTTTCCAATTTATCAACTCCATACAAATGCTTAATGTGTGTGTGTGTGTGTGTGTGTGCGTGCGAATCTTTCTGTTTTATCTGTATCAGACAATTTCTGTGTCTGTCTGTCTCTGCCTCTCTTTTATCCCTGTCTTCTTCCTTCCCACTCTCGCTTCCCCTCTCCAGTTCAGAATACCCTATCATAACACACACTTTTAATTTTAAGCTCCCGTTTTTTTTTTCTCTGCCTCTCTCCCTGTTTCTCTCTTTGAGTTTTTGTCCCCGTTCCGTCTCTATTGCCTGTCTCTGTATTTTTCTTTCTCTTTCTCTCTCTCACTCTCTTCCCCTCCTCCCTTTCCTCCCATTCAATCATAGACAGTGTACTACTCAAGTAATGCTTTCGTATATAGAGTGTACTTCTTACTTCAAGTGAAATCTAGTAGTCTCATGTAGTTATATTGATCATAAGCAAACACTGAATGGAGAAATGAATTTGATTATGACTTTTCGGAAGTTTTAGTCCACATTTACACAGGTAGTGAACCGTAAAATATTAAAGCTATATGTATGGGGTATATTGATGTGTGAACTATACTATGTTGTGTAAACTTGCAATTTTATTTTTTTATAACGGCAATTCGTACATCAGTGCTTTACTAATACAATAGCTATAATTTTAAAAGGTTGTATTTTAATGTCAAATATAAGAAAATATATTATTTTAATGTGAAATATACATCTAATAATAATGTATATGCTTGCATTTACATAGTTTTCTTTTCATTAAAAGTGTTCAACACTATTTTATAAAATCATCACATGAAGAAATTGACAGTTTATGTTTAGAACCACAATCGCCCAAGCTGAATTTGACAAATATTTATTTTTTTTCTAAGGCTTAACTGTTTTTTGTTTTTTGTTATAGAACCGTACACAATTTGATCTGTGTGAGTGTTTAGTTGATGTGTTTTTACATTTAATACATCGTGCTATTTGTAAAATATAGAGCTAATGATTATTCACTTTCTTCTTCATGTGTGTTACGTGTCTGAGAAAATTATTTTAAAACGTAATTGTCAAAAACCATACTTGCAAGAAAATGTATCTGTATTTGTGTGTATTGTTTGTGTACGTATGCATACGTAAATAGCAAGTAATGTTCAGATATTTAAATATGGTATGAGTTATAAGTCCGTTTAACTGCAACAACAGTTTTCAATCATACTATTTATCGTTCGGAATTATCAAATTAATTTAAATGTCATATTGTTGCTTTCGTTTCTTACTGTTAAACTGATGACTTTGTATAAAGTCATCAGAAGTGCTAAATTACAGAATTAAACAGGTGAAACAAAAAGATGTTAATAAATATTATCATTACGTAAAACATTCGAAAGCACAAACGATTGGTAAGTATGTATTATCCAATCAATTATATTTAACACACTACGTAAGTAGCTCATATTCAATATGGTGGCACAACTATGATACTATAGTAACCCAGGGCAATTCTCCCAGTTTAAGAGGATGAAACCCATAACCAAATAAGCTTTTTTTATGTCAAAGTTCATATTTATTTTCGTCTTCTTTCGAATATTTTTAGTGAGGCACCTACGCAAAGCCTTAGAAGAGTCTTGAATTCGACGATGAAGCCTTTAATTTTTTAATTTTTTTAACTTTCCGGGCGGGGGGGGGGGGATAATCCGGCTTTGACAACTGATTTAGGTGGTGCGACAAGACCCGTCGTTTATCATGAGGGGTTCTCAAAATGGAAGGCATTTGGTAGGCGTCTGTCGCCTATTTTAAAAGAACGCCCGTCCTGCGGGCCGCCTATTGATCCACCATTATTTTAGGACAAAGTCATCATTCATCTGTTGTGACTTGAAATCGTGACGATTTCTTCTTAGAAGAAGAGGTCACGAGAGTGGATCATTCCATGGACGTTAAATCTTGATTGTGTTGTCTCATTTGATCTATCCTCTTACATAACTCTTATCCACATCTCACTAGGATACGAAACTGATATAAATCCTGTTGTAAGTGATTGTAGGGTGTGCAGAGTGAAGTATTTGAATCACTATTCATTTGTTTAAACCACTCCAAATAATACTAAGTTGGCGTTATTCATGATGTGCTTGGCTGTCAAGCCTTCTCCACTGTCTGCTATGTTGACGATGCGTGCTCACGTGCACTCTACTGTGCATTTATGTGAAAGTTATGCAAGATTAGGGCTGGGTGCGCAGCAATACTTTTGAATACACCAGGACGGCTCATAATTTTAAACTTATCATATTTTTCTATCTGTATATTATTCCACAATACTAATGCCAACATATGTTAAACTATCTATCTATTTATCAATCTATCTATCTATCTATCTATCTATCTATCTATCTATCTATCTATCTATCTATCTATCTATCTATTTGTCTGTCTATCTATCTATCCATACACTAGTTCCTCCGTTTGTCTCTCTCTCTAATTATCTACCTGTCCGTCCGTCTGTCTGTTGATCTATCTAACTATCCATCCATCCAACCATCTATCTATCTATCTATCTATGATTATTATATTTAATTAATTAATCTTTCATTACTAATTACAAGTGACGAGAAAATGAATTTATTTTATTAATAATCCTCCCGCGGATACCACTCACTCTCACCTGACGGATACTTGGCTCTGTAATCGTTTGATTTAGTCCACAAAATAAAACATTTGCAGTTACATAATGTTTCCATGAGTGGAAAACTTCTTACTAAAGGACAAGACAAATCAGACTTTTAATCTATATTTAGCGTGCCCCCATGAATCCACTTTCTTCTCCATCATTCGCTTATCATTCTGCATAAGAAGGTCAATAAATGTAACAATATATTTACTAAATGAACAATCAAATATACGTATGACAATTCTAATGAAATAGATTACTTAACACCAATATCCTTGAACTCACATTCATATAATTTTATTTTTACACAGTCTACATATATAAAAATGTAATTACAATTCAACAATAGAATAATACAAATCACAGATTAGTCCTATCAGAAAATAGAAATTGAGTTATTAGACGGAGGTAATTTAAAGTCTTTTTACATGACTTAGATTAATCATTGCTACAACATTCTTCACTTGCTTTCGCAACAATGACACAAGGTCCCTGTCTTGTCTCCCAACATGTTATATTCTCGGATGAACTTCAGCACCTTCATTACCATGTCACTTCTTCAAAGCAGAACATGAAGATTACAGTAATTCTGGTACCTTCAATGTACAACAATTTTCCGGATGTATCCAAGAAATACATCAAAATGTATAGCATACTCATTACACTGTAATAGACATTCCCATGCCTTCCAGTCGTTCAAGTTTCTAACCAGTGAACACGTGATGGGTAACTGGAAACTTGAGAATTGAAACTCAAAACTCAAAACTTAAGCTCAAAATACAAAAGACCACTAGTTCACTGCAAAATATAATTAAGGAGCAAACCTAAGTTTCCTGCTTATCACTCCATTTTATCTTACATCCAATTCTCAACTTAATTTCCTTCAACAATATCTATTAGCCTGTTACACACATGATAAAATAAATACATTTTATCAAACAATGTCAAGTGTTAACACACTACATGTATGCAGCTTAGTTCAAACATTTCTAGAAATAAAAGTCAACTCACATAGTACATCCCTAAATAAGTATAACATCAATAGCGAAAATGCATGAACTGTTTCTAAGTCAATTTTAACTCAGCTAATGACTGTCTTTAAAGTCAGACTTTCGTCTGCAATTTCAAACTCAAAGTGATTAAAGAATTTAATTTTCTAGAGAAAGTGAATTCTTTGATCTCAGTCCATTGACTAGTCTCGTTCTGGTAAATCATAATAATTTTTAATAGAAAACTACTTACTCAATTTGCATTACGCTAGCAATCTAGAATATTCTTGCCTCGGGCTGTTTACTTCAACTCAGAAACTTTCAAAAATGGCACCATAAGGAGTGCCCAAGGTTGGGTTACTCTGACAATTTATCAATTTATATTATAACAATTTATGGAGAGGCAAATTTATTCTGTCACAGTTTCTATCTCATGATATATGTCCATTTATTTCGGTACAAATTCTTTAATGTCTCTTCTACCAACAAATCTTCACTCTAAGCTGTACACACACAACTCAAAATAAATAAGACCCTCACGTTCATAAACAGCTATCAGAGTGCATGCCCTTTAATAAATATCAGAACACCTAACACTTATTCACACACACCGAACTGTATAGTTAATTTCCACAGTGAAATGAAAGATCAAAATTTCAGGAAATGTTTCGGTGAATTGTCGCTTTAGAGACTTAGGAGATTCGGGAGTTAACGTCGAAGTTAATTTCAGGTGAAAAGAGATATATTCGTGTATTTAGCTGCAAGCGAATACACGCCATAGCAGATCAATCGTCCGAGGTTGAAAGCAGAGGAATAAATATACAATCTGAATGTAAGCTGAGACACGTTAGCATTCCTGAAATTGAATACCCTTTAGAATCGAAGCCATTACTCGCCATTTTAATTACAATTGTTTTATCCTGCAAAAGTACATTGCAAAAGTACATGTCAAGCTGTAGTAAGCACGATCAAGGATTCCGCAGGGAACAGTTGTCAGATTTTACAATAGATACAATTAATACGTATCGTCTGGTTTTTTTTTGTTTTTGGGTGGGTGGGTGGGATGGGCTATAAAGTATGCCCTCGATTATACAAGTAATCGTTAGATCGACACTTGTTTCGCTGATGAACAATTGAGAATTATATCTTCAACGATCTTATGAGAAGTTGGGTATCAGAACATTCTCCTCAGTCTGTCCATTTATTGTCGCATAGTTTTGTCAACTAATTTTTAAAACCGACTGATCCATTAGGAATCAAATGCGTGACATAGTACCATTAGATGTTTACTGCTATTTGGATGTATCAATCCTGCGATGCTTTTTTTTTAATTTTGCAAAACTTTTGTTATACTTCACCACGCATTTTCCCCTGAAGACATCTTGCAAATCTATATTGAGGATAGGAAATTAACTTTGTTGTTAAACTCATTCTGTTGTCAGAATAGATGCACAATTATATTTCTAAATGTATCTCACAAGACATACAATTCTCTTAGAAATCTGTCGGTTTTATTTTTACTTTAAAATTGCATTGTTTGTACTGCGTGAGTGTAGAGTTTAAAAAATATTTTTATGCTAGGATGGGTTTTATTATTATCCGTGTTGATTTGGTCTGTTTTGTTTAATTTGCATTTTTTAATTTTCTTTCCTATATTAAAAAATTATATTTTGCTTTTCAGTTAACATAATAGATACGTAAAATGAAAAATTAACGACAACAAAACTTTAACAACCACCGTTTGCAATTAAAGAAGAAAATTTCATGAAAATTCGTGATTCTTTATGATTTTTGTCTCCAGATTATCATGTTATAGCAAGCAAGCGAAGAAAATGACCTTAAAATGCACCCTCTTCATAGTGCAGAGCCATGCAGTTCATTGTTTGCGGTTATGTCCTCAAAACTCAACAGCGTTGTTTTACAAGGGCATTCATCTTCCTGAGTGGGTTTTGCATTTAAAAAGATGGAATGGATGCAAATATATCGAGCGATGCCGCACCCGGGTGAATGTAATTAACTCAGACCAAGATCCAAATGTGGCAAAGGGACGGACGGCTTAATTACCTGGCACTGAATGCTACAGATGTGCCCGGGGTTTGTGACGCAAGACTCGGGCTTTGTCGCCGACATTTTAATGGCCGCGAAACCATTCTCGTGTCGTTCGATTGTCTCCCTTTCAGAAGCGGTGGCCGTCAGCTGGCACCCCACCCCCACCACCGTCTGTAGGTGCTTGCTATCAAGTGGGGTTCTTTTTGCCTTTTTTTCAATCTCGCAAATAATTCTGAATACTTTTCATAGGCAATTTGGAAGTTCATAAAAGTGAGATAACGTGTGCATTGAAACGAAAGCAAAAACCATTACATTATATTATTTGACGGATTTAGTTCTTATTCTATTGTTGTCATTTACAAATATCCTTGAAGTAGAAAAGACGGATAAACAATAATGAGATCAACAAAATATTCTTCTAATATTTAAATATATTCTGTTTGTATGTCCGGCAGCGACATTATGCAATATTATAAAGAGAAATTATAGCATTATGGTTTATATATCAACTTAAAATTTGTGTGTGCTTAAAATCACAACACGCATTTACAACATCGTCAAAGGAATGACACATAATTTAATGAACGTGTTACTTTCTTAAGATTATGTTTGTAATTAACACGTCCAATTTGGCGTGCGTGTGTTTGTAAAATCTTTACAGTGATATCAAATTGTTGAATCGTCTCATCAAGTGATGTAACTCGAGATCACAGGCGCAAACTTTTCACTTATACTCCATACAAACAATATTTCCAGATTATTTGTATTTAGATTAGATCCAATGCTGAGCCATTTGCTATCTCTGACGTAAATTATAGCCAGCTTCTTTAATGATTAGCCGCTATACGTTCTTGTCTTTCTTCGCGGGATCAGGTAACATTTTATAACTTATAATCACACTTTTCATTGTCTGAAACGTTATCAGATGAAAATGTGACATCATTCATCCAGGGATAATTTTCTGTTGGTGCAAAAAAAAATGAAATCCCTTTGATAAGACTCATTTCAAAGTACATACTTACTGTTGCAATGTGTGTGTGTGTGTGTTTGTGTATATCTAGAATGAGAGAGATTAGCACAGACAAAACCCAGACAGAGTTGGAGAAATTGAGAGCAAGACAGAACTAGTGGGAGAGACACAAAAAGATTGAAATGGACGTCAACAGGGCAAAGGTATTTAAATCAAATCGAGCCTGATGTCTCAGCAAGCTGCTCTGCAGTTAATTAAGAGTCCCACACGCTTTCCATTTCAGACTTTGAGTGACTGTCTCATTCTCCGTGATATAATATTTTCATAATGGCCTTACTTTTGGAGTTTGTTGTACGCCCAAAGTGTACAAATAAAATAGAGGCAGTTACATATGTATGGATGCGACTAACATGAAAAGTATGACAGATGAAAATATTTCCTCAAAGATAACTTCATAACAAACTTCGAATCAGTAATAAGTTAGATCAGAGGTACAGATTGTTGCTTTCTAGACTAATTTTGCCATAGTATATGGTTCACCAAGGAGGATCGAAAGGAACTGTCTGGAAATTTCGAGGATTTACATTGTTTTGTTATATATTTGACCTCAACAGTTTTGTTTATCACGCTTCCCGTGTCTTCGTCTTGTGAATGCTTTTTAGGTTGCTTTATAGAATTTTAAAAAATTGGTTGGATTGTTGTCTTATCAATTTCTTTCACTTCATAAGCCAGTCATTTTCCAGACAGCCTGCAAATTTTACACTATTGTTACGCTTCAGAGTCTTATATCGCTACACTCGTGACACGCTGTGTGCAGTAAACAATCATTTGTCTCGTCAGTGAGGAATATGCTACACGGTCAAACAAGTCGAAATACGCGCATCTTCTTCAGCAGCAAAATATGTGTACCATCAGAGGGTTCTATGAAAACAGAAAAACGTGTATACCATCAGAGGGTTCTATGAAAACAGAAAAACGTGTATACCATCAGAGGGTTCTATGAAAACAGAAAAACGTGTATACCATCAGAGGGTTCTATGAAAACATAAAAATGTGTATACCATCAGAGGGTTCTATGAAAACTGAAAATGTGTGTACCATCAGAGGGTTCTATGAAAGCAGAAAAATGTGTGTGCCATCAGAGGGTTCTATGAAAACAGAAACAGACATGACCATTATCGAACAGCAAGAGCCAAAGTTTTGACAACATAAAATGTTTTACCTTCTGCATCATTTCTAAACTATCCAAACTTTTCAGAACTACAAAACACGGTCTGTTAGAACGCCAGGGAAATTGAACTAACTGACACCTCCAAGTTCACTATTGGCAACACTTCAACCCACTATACTTTATACTGAAACCGGACTCATTAGAACAGGAGTCGTAAAGAATATGCAGATTGACATCTGAGTGTCAGGGGAAGGCATTTCCTATACTGCGCCTGGAGGACTTAGGGGACGGAGTGCTGTCAGTGCCGCGAATAACATTTCCTCTCCTCTTACATCCACACCTACCTTCAATTTCGACCATTCTTCTTCTTGAACCAATACTACGCTTTCTATGACTTTTAACACATAAAATCATATCAATGGCGTCAAAATGTGAAATCTATTGACAACATCACACTATTTTACCTGCGAGCACCTTACAGGTATAAGTTAGTTTCATTAATATCAGTTCATAGCATTTTAGTCAATATATTTTAGAAGCAATCGAAAGAAAGATTTACTCAGATTTTGTGAAAGTGAAACTATTCCAAAAGCAATTTGTGCATTCAGTGCTACAATACCTGATGTGATGGACATAACAAAGACTTCTTTGTCCAAATGAATTTTCACCTTCACTTTACAATACCTATCATAAAGCCCATTTTAGAAATACCTCTTTGATCAGAATGACTTGACAACAATCATCCAGTCTCTAAACTATGATCATTTATGTTAAAAGTCATAGGAAACGTAGACTTGTCTTATATTGTATTTGTTTTTCTGCCTCAGTCAGTCTACCAACCTTATGAGTTGTTATTTACCCTCTTGTATTTTAACTACTTTTGATCATGAAATTATTTCAGTTCTTACATTTCTTGATTTGTTTGCAACCCTTAACCATACTTTGACACTCCAAACCATGATTATTGTCCCACCATTTCCAGTATCCTTTATGTGTATCTAATATGTCATTTTATGATATTATTCTGAAAGAAAATAATTTTATTAGTACACAGAAAATATTCCAGCCCGGACACGATTTTGTTATTGTGGTCCCACAGCACTAATTCGTCATCAGTTCTTTTTATCAGGTTGACAAAGTCCCTACCAAGTGCCACTGTTGAAAGTTAATGATACGTAATTATACAAATCAAGACTCTCGAATAAAATTGCTTTAAGCAATCCAATGTCTCGGGTCATGTTTCTGATCCTAAGTCTTGGATTATGAGTAAAATGTTAATACTTTTTTTTCATGATTGCTGTTCGTCAAAGGGTGTCTCAGTCCTTACCTATGATTGAGGTAATGAAAAGTGACGACATTATCAATACCTTTCAGTCTGTCACTTAAAAGTCTGGGTGTATTCTTTCAACAACCTTCCTTCCCTACAACAATACATCTTCACTACTTTATAGCAGCAATCTGGACAGGAAATGAATCGGCGCTATTTGTACATTTTCACTGTTGATCAAACACACTTGTGTGCTCTTACTGTCTTGCATAGAATCTTGGTAAGTTCAAAGCGCTGTAACTAGAATTATTCCCAGTTCCAAGAACTCATCATGTCTCTCTACCTCTCCGTGTCTTATTTGGCTACCATTTCACGGCAGAATACAGTGCATGATTTCTTCTTCTCATTTCATTTCACTGCCTGGTTTCAGCTTTAAATACTCGTTTGATCTCACGCGTGTGGCACACTCGTCCTAGAAACGTATACTCGTCATAGGCTCGTGCATTTTTTACCTTCCAACAGCAAAACACAAATAACGCAGTCAATGTTCCTCTGATTATTAGAGTCCGTCTCTGTGGAGTTAGGTGCCCTTTGAGTTGAGACATAAAAAGATCATGGGTGCTCTCGAGGCATCCTTTTTGGCACCAAAACAGCAAGAAGAGCATTGTCTCTTTTGTGCCATTACTTGTCCTCTTTGCAAACAAAGTTATTTGTCATGCTGATTGTTAATTCATTTCACGTGATCCTATTTTGATATTGTGTTGATAAGGTTGTTTGGTCTACACTATCATTTCTACATGTAGATTCATTTTGTAATGATATAACACATTTATTTTTTTATTTAGTGTTTATGTCTGTCTCCAAGGAGATTTATTGATTTATGCATTCATAGATATAAATATTAAATATTAAAGATGCATTTCTTTTAATAAGTTGGAAGGCATAAATGTTAAAGTATAGCGCACATAAAACTAGCTAATCACTCCCTCAAAAAATCTTAACCAAGCCATATGTTCTCAAAAGCATCTGTATAAGGTGCAAATGGAAGTATTTCAAAAGTAATTGCCAATGGTACTACCTTTGGCTACCATAGGAAGACTAAACAATAGAAAAACGGAAGTAAACTCACACTGTTAGCTGGTGGAGTAATCTAAAGGGGAAGTAAGCCATTCCCGTGCATCAACATGACCTATGAATGAAAGCAGAAATCAGCTTGTTAGAGCAAAGAGTACAACAAATGTAGTGCACGCCACGTGACTGGAGTTGAACTCGTGTTCAAAGTAAATTTTAAGAATACATTTTTCTACTCTGATCTAAGGTAGATAATTTTGAATACAAAAGTTCGATGTTAGTATTGAAAACCTTTAGCGTAAGAGAGTGTTTGATGCCAGACTGACTAATGAAACAAATAAGTAGTGCATGCATTTTAAAAAAAAAATATCATAATCATCACAAGAATCAATGTTTGGACCTTTTCTGCAGAAAAGATACGAGAATAATTTGTTATTTGGTGTGTGTAAGAATATGATTTATGATGAAATACCTTTGAGTCTAATTTATACTTTTTCGTGGTTAGAATAGTGAAAGTGTAACCCAGGAATTAGTCCTCTGGACATGTTCATGATTATATAATTTTCACAAGATATTTAATACTATAAAAAGTGGATTGCAGGGCTATTGTTTTCCAGTTTTCCTTTTTGGTTTTCCTTTTGGTTTCCTTAATGGTTTCCTCAATGGGTCATTGTTGTGCTCGTGCGTGACATAGTGCATTTTAGTTCCTGCCAGAAGTGTGATCTTTTGTAGAATTTTTCAGAGAAAAGTTTTATATTGAAGAGCATTTGCATTAGAACTCTGTGGAGAGAAGGAAAGCTTAATTATTTCATGACAAAAATAGTAAGACAATGTAATAACTCAGATAATAACATAGTTTCTACTGTATACTAATAGAGTCCAGTCACCCATCTGCCAACACACACACACACATTCCAAGCAACATCATACACACACCCACATCAAGTGGCTGCTGTGCCATAACAGAGTGGGCAACGTTGATTTCACTTGGCAAACTTAGTGCTGTGTTCATAGTAGATATATAATGGGTTTCGTTCATTTAAAAGTGTGCAATTAAATAAATATGTTATTTTGTGTGTGTTTCTTAAATGTGTCGGAATTACATATGTTATGTATACTAGTTATGTTTTCTCCACAAGTAATTTAAACTATTCAAATATTACGCATGTTATTATATAATATAATAAGGCTTCTGTCTGAACGTTTGGAAGACTAGATAATATTAATAGATGAATATGTCTAATATGTAAGCCTTTGTGTAACTTTGGTTGCAGTGTGATCCACTTATATGTAAATCCCAAATTACAAGGTGTCTTTTTACTGTCCTTTCAGTTAGTACAAAATATGACGTCATTTGAGTTCAAACTGTCCTTTCAGTTAGTACAAATTGCCAAAATATGACGTCATTTGAGTTCAAACTGTCCTTTCAGTTAGTACAAATTGCCAAAATATGACGTCATTTGAGTTCAAAATGTCCTTTCAGTTAGTACAAATTGCCAAAATATGACGTCATTTGAGTTCAAACTGTCCTTTCAGTTAGTACAAATTGCCAAAATATGACGTCATTTGAGTTCAAACTGTCCTTTCAGTTAGTACAAATTGCCAAAATATGACGTCATTTGAGTTCAAAATGTCCTTTCAGTTAGTACAAATTGCCAAAATATGACCTCATTTGAGTTCAAACTGTCCTTTCAGTTAGTACAAATTGCCAAAATATGACGTCATTTAAATTCAAACTGTCCTTTCAGTTAGTACAAATTGCCAAAATATGACGTCATTTGAGTTCAAACTGCACTGGATTAATACTTATTTATTCATTTATTTTACATTCGATCACGAAAACTACTTTAAATGAAAACTTACAACAATGAATTGACAAATATTTTCGTTTACTCAAATCATTGTTAGAATATATTGTATTATTTAATTTTATGGAGTTAACTTTTCATTTTATTTTATGAAGTGCGTGATCAAAACAAAGACAAATGATCCTACAACAGGGCATCACAAAATTAAAAGGACTGGACCCAGTCAGTTCTGCAGATTCACAGGCCCACTATTCCCCCCACTCAGCCACTTCCGCACGCAAAAGAAAATATGACGGATTGGATATATACAAGCCGTCTGTGCTGCAAATGACATTTCTGGTAATGGAGTCAAAACTAAACATTATCCCCTCCCTTCTGCTGTCTTACACACCCACCCATCCCACCAAATGACATGAACTCTTAGAACGAGACGAGCCATTTTTACACAAGGAAGAAGCAATTGCAGTGTCTTTATGTCCGTGCAAAACCAAAACATAATTGGATCGGTGTGATGAGAGCATGCACGAGCGTAGTAACACTTCCTGTTGTCGGTCCGTGGGTGTGAAATGAATACGTACCATGAGCAATCATTATATTAAAATTCTCCATAATTTAAAACTCTTCCTTGTTTTCCAGAGGATTTTAGCAAATACCTAATGTGGAGGTGGGGGTGATGTCTAGGTGGTGTTAATTTTTAAAATTAGGGTATGTGTCCGGTTCAACTTCTGAGTTCTTCATACAACCCATGATATGCTTAATGCAATAACTCAAATTGGATATAGTTTCCAGGTTGCTACAAAGACCCGGTTGCAGTTATCCGGAAAAAATAGTGATCACTCTTATGTACCATTTTGGTGATTCTTTGTGAACTGAGAGTTACACTCTGTGTCAATTACTTGCTTCTCTAAACGCGCGCATTATTTTCTTTTCCAAGGAATTCTGTGCTCGTACTCAACGTAAAAGGTAACTTCTACAACACTGCACCTTTACAATCTCCGAGCAAAAGAAATTGTGACGTTGACTACTGACTATGTATTTCTGCATACACTTTAAGCCTGAAATAGATACAAAACAGAACAGTTAGAGAGAGACAGAGACAGAGAGACAGAGACAGAGAGACAGAGGTTAGAGAAATGGGGAGCATTGAAACAGAGAAAATGCTGAGAGAGAAAGAGAGATAAGAATACAGATAGAAATTCATACATTTAGAAAAGAAAGAAATTTAGAAATAAAGAAATTTAGAAATTAAGAAAGAAAGAAAGAAAGAAAGAAAGAAAGAGACAAATAAACAAAGAAACAAAGATGACCCACCCACACTTAAATATTGTTCATGTGAAAGTATGCGGAGAATGGATTTATGGAGAGAATCCACAACTCAAAACACTAAGGTTGTATACATCGTTGACCCATTATACTGTAGTGAGAACAATTTATATTTGGGCACTGCATGTCACTTGACAATTACAAAGAAAGCAATGTTCCATATTAATAAACATGGAAAAAGAAGAAAGAAGAAGGAAAGAATAAGAAATCACTGACATGTTTCATGACTGCAATTTTGCCCAAGACTTAAATACATTATACTAGTACAAAAGCATTCTCTTGACTCCGTGTTTCAAACATACTGGCGTGTACTCATTACTCTCAATTTATATTCTGCTAATTTAATATATCAAGCTTTCATTGCCATTAAAATAGAGCAAAAGGAACCAACAAAATGATTGTACTCCAGCAGGCTTAGCATTCTTTCATGCTTGAAAAACTTTAATTATTTAAAACCACATCAAATCGAATAGTGTTTTAAAGGGAAACAACACTGCACGTAATGTCTTCTGCACAAATCCAGAGGTAACAAATACTAGAACGTAAGACATTGCAACAATACCATTCGTACTTAAATCGCATTTCCATCCTTTTGAGGCACTTTCTTCTTGAGCTAAAGAAGCCTGTCTAAAAGGTTGTGTTGTCGAACATTATCTTGATATGGGTAATCTTGGCATACAAGCTGAGCACTTGTGTGATTGTATTATACATGAATTAAAAAGTGAATACTTTGCTAGCTGCCTCATTTATGCCGTTGTATGTGCTTGCATTCTTTTCGATGGCACACATACTTTAGTTGATACATCTGCGCTTTTTCTACTGAGGGACACTTAATAATAATTTAATAATAATTTAATAATAATAATAATAATAATAATAATAATAATAATAATAATAATAATAATAATAATAATAATATTTTTGACGACTATAAATATGTAGAAAGCATTTGTCTGTTGCAAGCTTTGCAACCAACAAATGGAAAAGTCCCTACGGTTGATATTCTGAAATAACAATTATGGGTTAAGCCAGAGAGATTTTAAATGTCCTAAGACCTGCGCTGTGAAACAAACAAGTCTTTCAAAGTCAGACGGAACAATTTAAATGCATTTACGACTCGTCCGCAATCATTCTTCAACTCCGTAAAGTGCCACTTTTTCTTAATACCACAATTTGCGTTATCGAAATATTTACTTCTAACACAGCTTTATAAGTTCTTACACCAGGAAATTCTAGCTATCTTGCTTGATTGGTGCAGAATACGATTGTTATTTTGTCTGCAAAAGGAGTCAGAAATAGTTCAAGGTCTTTATACTTTAACCTTGAATGACTTTTTCAAGGAATGAGTAATAAGAACACTTTCTTGAAGAAAGAGAATAGAATCGGACGTGAACACACTCTTGTTATAAACATCGTATTTGTTCACTGTCTAGACCTATTTAAAGAACATTAGTTGAAACGGAAGTAACAACTATTCGCTGGTTAGAACTATTTAAAGAGCAGTAGCTAAAACGACAGCATACACTGGACGATATTGTAAGCACATTTTTTTTCTTTGCAGGTTGTTCTAAGACATCCACAAGGATGATATTATCGTCAAAATCACATGCTTTACGAAATAGTATAAATCCACAAAAGGCCTAATTAATCTCAATAAGCACTTTTTTGTAAAACATTGGCCGGTTGATTAAATACAGAACTTATTTTCCGAATCCTCCTTGGTCTTACAAAACGTGTTCTTATTTTGCAGTCCATTATTTCAGTCTTTTATTTATATTGCAAGAGAAGTACATGCTCAGAAATAAGCAACTGATTCCCAAATTCATTATTTGTATGATTTTAGTCACCTGTATAATGGCACTAGTAGTATTTTAGATTATAGTCAAGGAAAATATCAGGTTTTGATACAGTTGCTAAAAACTTTCTTCGCGTAATTAAAATTTCGAAATAGTGAATACATGTTGCCGTACTATCCCACGATTGTATAACCGCCTTTCTGATCTCATATTCAGTTATTTCTACATCAAATCACCACGATGTGCGTCACCAGAGAGAGAGAGAGAGAGAGAGCAACTGTCAGAGACAGAGATATATTAAGAGCGAGCGAGAGGGCTGGATTGGTAAAGAGCGTCAGAGAATGACAAATGTCTACGACTGTTACAGTATCGCTAATACAAAAACAGATTCACAGAAAAATATGCTAATAGAAAGAAAGACAAACAGAAAAGAGCAACATAATCAGATCAGTAAAGAAAGAAAGATTCATGGAAGATACATAATGGAGAAGAAAGAGAGATAGGAAGATACATAGCAGCAAAAAATAGACATACAATAGACATACGGAATGTGTGTGTGTGAGAGAGAGAGAGAGAGAGAGAGAGAGAGAGAGAGAGAGAGAGAGAGAGAGAGAGAGAGAGAGAGAGAGAGATGAGAGAGGGACGAAAGAAGTCACAACAAAGATGTATCGGAGAGAGAAGCAAGGAATCATAGTATACTGTGCTGAGAATAATGATTGTACTCCTGCAGCTATTTCATTCACGTCTCATAAATGTATGTGTTATTGTGTATCCATTACCTGTAACTTTCAATAAAATTGTGTACTTGTTATATTCCTTACAGTACGTTACAACCTCTTTACCCGGATTGCCCGGCTATAAAAATCATTTTTGATTTTGTAGCAGAGTTTTCAAACCGATCTCCTCTTATACATGTCATATGCTTACACATTTTCTGTTCTATTCGACATAATCATTTCACACCTTGCTGTGTAAGTGTGAACTCACATGCTATAAAACTTCTCATTCCTAATAGATAAGTAGATGGATAGTTGCTGATACTAATAGTTGAAGAAAAATACTATTTATACAAATAGCTGTCATTTTATTTTCTAGCAAGCATTACGAAATACCGAATTAGAACTAGCAGTAGGTTTCCACTTTTTAAAAAGAAAATAAAAATTCACATCCTTGTTGAGTTTTTCTTGCCGTCTTTTTAAGTTACGCAATGTTTATTGACCTTTACTTTAATCATCTCGGAAATAACAAATGGTATATTTACAGCGGCTGACTCATTGCAGTCAAAAACCTTTTACATAATCTATAACTTGTTTGTTTCTTTTTCACATTTATTTGACAATTCATATCTGAATTTTTTTTCTCCGTGAATGGAGGTGTATACTAGGGGTTGTGTTCGTTCACGTATTTTAGTTCTTTCTTGCTTGTGGAGGTTTTATGTATTTCTCCTTAGAATCTTCGGCGCCAGGATCTAAAATAACATCTGATTTTTGACATGATGTCATGTCTTTGTGTAAATAAATTCTATCTCGAAAAAGTATGTGACATTAACATTAAGGAATTTTTTTCTACCTTTCCGATGTCTTTCAATACTTAATTGTATTGTGTTTACGTGTGTGTGTGTGTGTGTGTGTGTGTGTGTGTGTGTGTGTGTGTGTGTGAGTGTGTGTGTGTGTGTATGTATGTGCATTGTTCATAAAACTGTATAATTTGCAAACTGCTAAATGCATGATTAAATATGTGCGCTTGTGTATCTATCTATCTATCTATCTATCTGCAAGCATACAAATGAACACACACACATATACATTTAGAGAGAGAGACCAACAGACAGACAGAGACACACACACACATATTTATACATATATAAATATAGTCGCGTCGCATGCGAAAACACACACACACATACATCACATATATATAGTCACACACACACATCACATATATATAGTCACACATACACACACACACACACACACACACACATGAATTCGTATATTTAGATACGCATTCCGAATCAAACGTAAAAAGCGCATTCATAATCAGATGGTATTATTGTTTGATATTTATATCCTAAAATCAATATTATTTTAATAATTCGTATTCCTTTTGTGTTCCAGAAGAGCAACATGCTACTGCGAAGCGAATATCTTGTTGATTCATTAGTTTTCATCGCATCCTTTAAGTTTTATTTGACTGACGCGGTTTGTTTGCTAGCATAGTAATTCGGTTAATTGATGCAAGTGATGAGTTATCAAACAATTCGTAATCATTGGTTCCAAGCAAACTCAGTGGAAACACCTGATATCTACCCAGTTGCTCGGATCCCCTTGTTCAACAGAGTAACAAACAGGATGAATATTCCTTCCAAACTTGAGAGGTAACGGCACATGTACATAACGATAATCCCGTACCCTTACTACGCATTCCCACAATGCACAGCGCAGAAGAGAGTAAGCATTGCCCTACTGGAGTTTGTTCCTTTCCTCACCGTCAGTCCCACTGGCTAGTCCTCCAACTATTAAGGCCCAGGAGACGGGTCGACTCGTGACGTCTAAATGGTTGACACACTGTAATGACAGTGCCTTTCTTCAAGTACCGCCTTAACAGGCCGGAAATGCGTTGTCTGACTCTCTGCACTGAATAATCACGCAGGAATGCTGTCCGAAGTGAATTTCTCCACAAGAATGGCCGACAAGGCTTGTCGACTGTCCTTGTAGATTGAAATCTGGTTCCAGGCAGGAATCGTAATCCGAACCCGTCCAGCAACTTCTTAAACCAGTAAAGTCCCTCAATTCCTACAGGAAGCATTTTTCTTATTCGGCCTTCAGTTTACTGATCCATCGGGTCAAAAAAACAGCCGCATTAGTAAGAGAATAAGATGATGACAATGAACTGTGAAATATGTATGGTGTTAAGTGTGGTGTTATATAACTTTCCCTCAAGGTGCTATGAATAATTAATTAACAAATATTAATTATCGTAGCCACAATTACACTTCGACCGGGTCTTCGTCTTTTGCAGTCAGGGAGATTAAGTCAAGTCTTTGGATCTACAATTAAGATTACATTCAGGGAGATTAAGTCAAGTCTTTGGATCTACAATTAAGATTGTTTGCCTCTCCTAGGTGTTACTCGTCCAGAGTGAAAATGCAATCCTGTTAAAACGTATTAATTAGGTATTATAGCAAATTCTCTCTCGCCCGCACACGTTCCCACAGTTTGAGGGAATTCTTTTTCCCAAAGTATGTATGACTGACTTTTAAATGTCTTATTTTTGGCAGAGCCCCCACCCCCAAACTTTTACATACTTCCTTTAGAAATTTAATCCAAAGTGGAAAAGAATAAATCAACAATTTTATTAACTATATAATTAACGAAATATTTAACAAAATCATGTATACACTATTTACAAGTAGATCACAATTTATACATTAATTCTTGATAATGTCTATTAAATCTTTCAATTTAGATTGTTCAGTGTCTTTCAGTTAATATAAAAAACATAATATTAAATCTTTACTAAACTTTAGATTATGGCAATCAGAAATTAGAAGAAATAGGAAAATTCATAGTAAAACATTACAACATAAACTGAAAGCTGGCCACGCGTTCACCTGATTTGTTTATGTGTCCCTTGATGTGAACTCATCTCTGAAGCTGCCAGGTGCAAAGCAATATAGATGCAGATAGGCGGCCACGGTCTGTTAATGACACACACTGTTCGAGCACATATAAACGATCAGTTCTCGCTCTCACAGTTCAATACAGACAGTTGTTCCATCACTGGAACATGAGAGTCACAGATTAAACACAGATTACATCACAGCATCCTCTACTGTTCTTTTCTGCAAGTCTTAGAGGTGCAGACATCAGAATAACATGCTGCACCCTCCAACATTGATTAACAACTAAAATAGAAGATTAATTCGTTACCTTGGCCGGTAAGTGAATTCAAAAGTCCCTTGACTTTACAGATGTGCACCTCACAACTGTAGGGTCTTGGTAATTGCTAAACACACACACACATGCGTGTAGTACAGTACTAGAACGTACTTTAGAAACAGCAACACACAATTGCTACCAGAACCTGAACTTCTCCCTCGAGTTTCGAAGTTCAACCAGGCTTGAAACACAGCTCACCACACAGCTTGACAATGTAGCTTTGGTGCCAACTCCTGTAATTTCAACAGCCATAACTCAGACGTGATGAAAAATGTGACTCCAACATGTTCAAAACAAAATTGAAACTTCAATACTTTATCCTGGAGTTTCACAGCAAAAATTGGTTTGAGGCACTGGAAAATAGATAAATGCATGTGTCAGCTCTTTCCTAACAACATTAATTTAATCTATTCTTTTGCTGTCTTACTCATAATGTTACTATATCTTGAACAGTTAATTTACATATTAAATAAAGATATACAATTGCCTCATTTAGATCAACAGGCTTAATGCTATAGGCTTTAGTTAAAATCATTTCGTCAGTAAACAAACATGTACAAATACATAAATGAATTGAAATGTTTTTAACCATGAACATTTATACAAATAATTAAACAACAAGAGTTTTCATTCCACCAGATCTTATAACTATCCAGACATACCTATAACAGACCAAACCCAGGACTTTTGTAAAATTACGCAGTGCCGGATCCACAGCGCACCCTGGTATTTATACTAACAGCCCTGTTCATTCGAGAAGGTTCTAGGATTTTCCAGGTAGCGTCGGCCCAAAGGCGATAGTTATTCCGTCTCGAGTTGTAGAACTCATGTGACAAAAGAAATTTGCAATTTTTGTTAGCCAACAATGGCTTCATTAGGCACAGGCAATAGTGTTTCCTGTATTTTAGATATAGGTCAACTAAGCAAGGGGTTTTAATCCCGCTTATGCAATAATATCGCAGCCCGTTGACAATTAGTCTCTTATTGTGAAGGTTAAGGTGTGAGGCTGGCATTCCAAAAATTATATAATCACCAAACTCAGCCCAAGTTGTTTTTGTTCACAATTGTTTACGAGAATTTAATGACAAAATTAAAACGAATTAGCTCCCTCAAGCAGAAGAGCAATGTAGCAATTTCCAGTAGCTTCCTTGTACCAGAAATTCTACTGATATAATCGAGCATACTTTGTCACAATGAATCAACAGATGCTGTGTATCTTTACGCTTACACACGGTGGTAGGTACTTCTTGCATCTACCATGGTCATAACAGTTTATAAATCAGCACACTAGAGATTTTTGGTAAAACGAAAAAGGCTGCTTTTTTACCCTGTAAAATATAATCAGGGAACAAATACGAAGTTTCCAGTTTATTCATCTCTAACTCCATTCTTTCTTACATTCAAATCTCAGCTACGTTTCCTGCAACAGTATTTATTAGCCCGATACACCTACACAGCATAATAAATACAATATAATAGTTTATGAATAGGTTAACTAGAAACAAAGTCAAGTGTTTAGTATACCTCATACAAGCATCATAGTTCACAATTTGTAGAAATAATAATCTACTTGCATAATACATCTCTATGTAAAATGTAAGCATAACATATCAATAGCAAAATGCATGAAATATTTCTAAGTCCAATCTCTCTCAATCAGTCAGTTTAACTCACCATTAACAAATATTCTCCTTTCATGATCGGACTCTGCTACTTTTTTCAAAGTTATTAGACTAGTACTTCTTCAACAATACATCCCCATTGGATGACTTTCTTATGAACAAGCATGAGACAGTTAGAAAAACTATTCATCCAGTTGGTAATGGTTTGGATTTCATCCGCAATTTCTCGCCTATCCACCACTTGAGTTGTTTACTTCCAACTTGGACACTTAAAAATATCAGCAAAAGCAGTGCCCACGGTTAGGTCACTTTGACATTTAATAATTTATATAACAATTAAGTTTAGAAATAGGGATAGGCAAAGTTATTGCCACACAGTCATGCATCGTTTTTCGTGGGCAGATGATTCTTATTTTATACTTTTTAGCGAGCTGCCAAGTGTTCAAATAATGAAAAACTTTGAAAATGGCTAATTTCTGGTTCTAAAAATAACGTCTGTCTACCTTGCTGCACGCCTTCAAATGCAAGATATATTTTTTTTAATTTTGAAAACACTACGTGCATATAAGGAATTATGTCAATTTTCTCTGTTCATTAACAGGTACATATGTCGTTTTAAATATTGACTAATAGTATTCGACTTGGCGATCTGCAACTCATTTGTAAAATGCTAAAATGATTGAGCGAAATTTGCAAATTATACAAGGCGTGTATGATTAAGAAAGCTTTCTAGTAGAGGATTTGGATACATCAGATGAACCAAGGTGTCGGTGAGGAAAAACTGTTGCTATAAATCTAAGAAATTGTTTGTGGATAATTGTCACCAAGAATAGTTAAGTGTTATAAACAGATGTGACTGATCAACAGTTTATCGAAATAAATAATAAAATAATTATAAGAAAGACGCTGTCTTCGATCATGTGAAAATTACACTTTTTGTGACGGTGTGATTACGCTAATACTCTATATATTTCCCATTATAGCTAAAAACTGCCAAGTACCTAGTGACAGCTAAAATGTCAAAATTGAATTGTAAATTCTGAAAAATCTGATCCTGAGGAAATATCTGTTGTTTTTTTTTACTTCTAAAAGTTAGACTTACGTTGCACTCAAAGAAAGTGAATATCGACAAGTTGACAATTTAAATGGCAGAGATTATGCTTGACTTTAATTTAAACCCTATTGAACCGTTATTCTACACAAATATGCCAAGAGATCTAGCAATGCATATGTATCAAATTGCAGCCAAGACACCCATTATTGGCTATTTAATAATCAGATGTTAAATATTCGACTGTGTGTGTAATTGGGCTTAAACATAAATATTTAATATTTTAAATAAGGTGAGGCATGTTGCCTCAATACTGCAATTATTTATTTACTATTTATAGTAAAATGTTTATTGTTAAAAGTGCAGTTATTGTTTTCACTTATGATTATACATCAATTCCGCGTTTGCCTGTATTATGTTTGTGACGCCAACGCCAGTTAGTTAATAGTTATGATTATTATAAATTATTTAATCACTCATAACTAATTACAATTAATGAAAATCCTAATTTATGTTATTAATAATTCTCCAGCAAATTCCACTCGTCTCTCTCACTTGGTGACTATGCGGGCGCTGTAAACGTTTTCTTTCTTCCACATTAAAGACTCACATTTATTGTCACACAATATTCCATAGGTGGAAAACATCTCACTTATTACAGTTTGGAAAAATGGGAAAACATCTATGGTTACTTCAGTTTCCAATGGAGATAATTTAGTGCACACGATAACTAACAGAACTGAAATGGCAAAATACTCAGGCAATTTCGTATATAATGTACCTTAAACTACTTTCTCAAATTCTCCAACTTAAGTGATCGTAGTTCACTTATTCACCATGATGGATAACTCACTATCCTTCACATCTCAGCAAAATTGAACATTGCTTGCGTTGTCCAATGGATTGGGTGAGGTATCGTAGTATTTGTTTTGTGTCATGGCCAAACGACGTCACAGAGCCCAGTGTATTTGAAAGTGCGATGCCAAAGAATGTAGGTCGAAAGGTTGTATTACGACAGTCAATGCAAATGTGACGTGTATTACTACCGTCAATTCCTTTGTAACGTGTATTACGACAGTCAATGCAAATGTGACGTGTATGAGGGATGGGATGAGGAATATATGTATATTAATTTATTAACTAATATTTTTTTTTACTGATTTTTGTCACACCGGGAGTGCACACATCTCGTTGCATGTTTTATTTGCTGTTGTGCTTTTCACAGATTCTGAGCCAACAATTATTATACATTAAATGGTTTTACCAACTCCCATCCCTCGTCTGGCAGGTAAACAATTCAAACACGATTAAAGTCGATAAATCACAAATAATTCTAAATACTGTGAACAGCTGTATTAGAATAATATAGAAAAGGCAATAGAACTGCAGAAGAAAGGGTTTGAATATCATGAAGCCATCGTGTGTCAAGTCACTGTTAAATGAGTTCCTACTGATGATTAGCAAGTACGTAATAAGTAAGTAAGCGTGTCTCAAGAAATTTAGACTTGGCAGAGTCCATAAAGGAGAATGACTGATTGCTCTGGAGACGTAGCGGCGAGCCTGGAGACAGCTCGAAGTACACGTCTGGCATCTTTTGTTTACTGTAACAGATGTAAAATGGGCGACAGGTCACGCAAGCGATCGAGGTACAGATACTTTACTGTAGCAGATGTACAATGCAGCCACTCAAGGACTGTCTGTGGTTAGTTGTTAAAATGTACTGGTAGGTAGGTCCTTCAGTTAAAAAAAAAAATGAGGTCAGGTTCTGTTCGTCAAATATTTCGGCGGCATTTCTCTAGTTCTGAGTCTAGAAGACCGAACCACGCGTTGTAGCTTTGAGCTTGGAGCTGCTCTGCAGTGTTGTGGCTCTAGAATGCACGTGCAAACATGCATGCTTTGTGGTCAGTTTCCAAACGTGACATTCGGGGACTAACTATTAAAATATAAAGAGTTGTCCGTCAGTTATTGGTTAATCTACTTACATGTCTGCCTGAAGCACTGCTTGTTACTAAGCACTGTCTCGTGACATCGTAGACAACGGCGCTTTGAATCTAACCAAGAGAGCACGTGTCTTTATACAGGGATCTGGCACTTGATAATTTACTCTCAAAGAATTAAATTAGCGATTCGACGTTTGCCTGACATCACATATCTGCATCTATTTCACACACACACACACACACACACACACACACACACACACACACACACACACACACACACACACACACACACACACACACACACAAAATAGGGAACCTGATCTCATTTACTACTAAAGATAGAGGTCACTATGTCACACGAACTCTTAAGGGAACGTAGGGCTTGTATCTGTACACTAAACTTTTAATTATTTTATCAGAACAAATGTGCTCAACAAGATTTTAAAGTTTAATCCATACTTTCGAATGGGCATATGTCCACGTTACGTTGCATTGAGAAATATGCGTGATTTCATTTGTTACTCTCAGTGATGTTCAGGCTGTCCATCATTCAGTAGATGTTTGCAGCAGTCTACTGTTATTTCAAGAATGGCTTTAGAACAGACATGTTTCTCTTTGTCTCATAACCTCATTTAGAATACTGCCAGCCTCGAGTGAACACACGCTTCACGCACGCAGTCTTACATACACAGAGACATTAAAGGAGGCTGGCACATTTTCATCTCCCTTTGTTTATCTGTCTCCAGCTTAACTTCCCCTCGCACGTCAGTGTTGACTTTGGGATTGGGCGAGTTAGCGATTGACTGGTTGGTTGGTCGATTGATTGATTGTTTGATTGATTGATTCGTAGTTTTCTTCCTTTCTTTCTTTCTTTCTTTCTTTCTTTCTTTCTTTCTTTCTTTCTTTCTTTCTTTCTTTCTTTCTTTCTTTCTTTCTAGATTGATTGATTGATTGACTAATTGAATGGTTGGTTGATTGATTGATTGATTCGACGTATGTTCTGATTAATGCGTCGCTGATTTGCGGCCTGGCGCTTGTGATTGTAGGGTTTAAGTGTATAAGAAAAAACATATTTAGAATAGAAATTTACAAAGTTAGAAAATTTGAAAGAAAGAAAGAAAGAAAGAAAGAAAGAAAGAAAGAAAGAAAGAAAGAAGGAAAGAAAGAAAGGCAGTCTTTTACTAAGATCAAGTTTGAACCTGTAAAAGAAACTCAGATTGTTGCTTGTTATATCTTTTTTTTTTCGACAACGTTTACAACGATCGCTCATTTCGCAGAAAGTCACATGCATGAGAGATTTATGTTAAGCGTAGAACAACACAATCTCCTCAAAAGCGTAGATCCCTTGGATTCCAGGTGTAATTTCAGTACCAAGGGTGACAACCGATACACAAAAGCATATAAAAATATTTTGGTGTTGGTGGTGGTAGTGATGGCGGCGGCAAGAGGTTGAACGGAAGGCGACATACTCTGACGTACATAATGATACTAGTTAAAACGAAAGTAGAGAAGTAAACATTTTCAGTAGAAAACCAACTGAAAGGAATAAATAAGAACTGCTTGTTGTTTCATTTCCAGCTGCAAACTTTCAAAACGAATCGTCTAATCTAATGCAAGTCACTGAAAACGTACACTGTTAGACGTGTTTGAGGGTGAGAATAATTCTTTTTTAAAAAGAATTAATAATGGTTTAAGATCTTGTGTGCAATGGTTTCGCACATTGACACATCTGATTGACTTGTAATTGGTTCCTTTCCATTTTTCTTTCCCTTGACATTTTTCTTCCTTTTTCTACACCTCATTACAACCGTGTGATTGTATTTTCGAAAAGGCAAGAGTGGACAGCGGACGGAAACGTGCTGTCTGGCTGTTCGCTCGACTGGACATGAGATTAGCGTTGGTCTCGGAGTCGTAGCATTGACCTCCGTACGAATCAATGCACGCTCTCTCAGTCGATGATATGAGGTTGTGTTTAAAGTTATCTTTGAATAACCTGTTTACACAGTGCGTATCGCACAGCGAGAGGAGTGGATCGAGATAACTATACACCCACAACTTTCTTCAAATTATTTTTTATTAGTCTATTAGAGTTAAGCGAATGCAGAATGTCAAATAGAGTGAGCGGACCCATTTATTTCCCAGGATCACCCCTCCCCTATTTTGTGCAAAGCTATCAGAAATGTATATACCGCACATTCTTGGAAGTTCTCTGAAATATATAACAAGTGTCGTGGATTCGATCAGATGGAATGAATAAATATTGATTCTTTATTAATGTTTTTCCAGTTTAGGGCTTACTGTACAACAAGCTTGATATAATCCGCATTCACTACTTTTATAATAGCCGCAGAATCAAGAATCAAGATATGTTATTATGAAAATATAAAACATGTTTTCCGCACCTAGACATATTTAAGGTGAATTTACTGTTAATGATCACTAGCTTTGACAATTAATGGTGCAATACATAAATAAATTTTGTATCGGCATATGGCAATCTTGTACAAATTTATAACTTTAATAGAAATATAGTGCCCATTTTACTTGAACCCTTTATATAATTTTCTTAGTAACGTAGAGTGTCATTTTATCAGAACCTATTTTACAACTGTACCACAAGAGTAGTGTGTTACTAGAACAATAAATCCTTATTAGAACAGCGGCAAATAGCAAGAAAAGAACACCAGCGCAAACACTTATTAGAACAGTAGTGTATTGAAGGAACACCAATGTAAGCATTTTTTAGAACTGTAGTGTATAAGAAGGAACATTAATACAAACATTTATTAGAATAGTAGTGTATAAAAATGAACATTAATGCAAACATTTATTAGAACAGTAGTGTATAGAAGGAACACTAAAGCAAACATTTATTAGAACAGTAGTGTATAGAGGGAACACTAATGCAATAGTTTTATTTATGTGCGAGACATGTAGTCCTCTTTACTCTGTTGCTAGTACAACGCAGAGCACTAAAGTGGATTTAATTTTTTGATTCAAAGTAAAACTCATGCATAGTCCAGCAACTTTCCTTTTCTACACAGAACATGGCAATGAACTGGAAAGAAAATCTACAGTACCACATACCTTTTCACCCTCCGCATTTTTTTTTTAAAGGGCCGTTTTCTTTACTTGTGTTGAACCTCATGCTCCGATAATTAACTATACACGTAGTGCAGATGGTTCGATTGCGATAGTTCTAATCAGGCCTTCCTTGGTCAAAGAAATTCGATTAGTTACAATCAATGTGCTACCCTGTCTGGCTGTGGGTGGTTTACAAGTTTGTGATAAATTGGAAGTTGTATCATCCATCTGCTTCGAGCAACAACTCTCTCATAGTCGATAGTTTACGAATGACTACGGCAAACTATTTTGTTCGACAGTGGAAAATATAACAAAGTATTTCTTTAAAAGCCATGATTGTTGCTTTGAAAACGTGAACATTTGAATACGCAAAAGGACGGTTCCTTTTGTCTGCAATTTACAAAACTAGGCAATGAACGTCACTGTCAGAGTACAATTCCATAAATAAAATTAGGTGTTTAGATTGTAAATGCATGCCAATAATTGTAACGTTCATCTGAAAATTGTACCTATTCGAAAGCAGTAAATAAAAAGTGCTACTCTTTTTACAGGCTGCTAATATGTGACTGTATGCACGTTTGTGCAAAATTTAGCTTTAGGATGTTTTTTGTTTGTTTGTTTGTTTGTTTGTGTGTGTGTGTGTGTGTGTGTGTGTGTGTGTGCATGTGTGTGTGCATGTGTGTGGGTAATTTTGTGTGTGAGCACTTGTGTCTTTACTGTTATGAGAATAAAAGAACTGATAAATTTGAGAAGTATAATTAACAGGGTGCGTTTCAAATCGTTAGAGTATGTGCATACGTATGGATAAATATGTGTGTTGTTATTAACTTTTCGTCTGAAACCTATGCGCAGTAGGAGCAGAATCAATAATGTATATTATTACATTTGAATTAGTTTATCGTTTCTTAAAACTGCAGACTAGTGTGACAATTGTTAAATCTTTATAACTATTAAACTAAAATAATACAAATGAAACGCACATTAAAATTAAGTTTGAAAACTATAAGCAAGCACTATAGAAACGCTGTATCTTAATTTTGAATCTAGAAATTAACCTATCTTTCCTTTTCGGTTACATACAAAGGAACTTACAGTTATATAATCAATTAGTTATTTTACAGTATTTGACCGTCCGCGAAATCAGCGATTGCTGGAAGTGGACGCAAAGAAAAAGAATTAAGCGGAGTGTCCAACATTGATAAATGCACGCTTAGCTTCAAGACAAAGTCTGCACTATTACTCCACAAACGTGTGCCAAGGCTTCCGAGACCTCCAGCATTTTTCTACCGCCACGGCTGAGTTATGCTAAGCGCGTGCAACAGTTGCCACGGAAACCTGACCAGCTGCTAATTAGGCCGTGCGCTTGCTGATTAGAGATAACAACACGGTGCATGCATAGACTGCATGCTACATATCCGAATTTCCTTACAACACGGGCGGTCTTGGAAAGCGTTGATCAAAGAACGGTTGGTGTTCGCTCGTATGATTAATGTTAGTCTAGCCTACTTCTCGAAAGGGCGCACGCGCAAACTCACAAACCGATTTCGTCACAGGGGAGATTTCATTAATTTTTTCTGTGCCTGACACGTGATTAGATCTCCGCTGTGGCCTGTGGTCATGCTGTGCAAGTCTACACCAATGGCAGGCATGACAGTGAAAGATGAAGACAGATAAAGAGGAGATAGTCAAGAAAGAATGGGAGGACAAAGGACAACTAAAAATATGGGTGAAAGGAAGAAGATAAAAGGAAAGAAAGAAAGAAAGAAAGAGTCACTAGGGAGTTAAGCTAATTTTGAAATTATGTGATAATTTAAAGGATAATTGCATACGAAGTTCTCACTCACACTTACACACGCAAGCACACATACACACACACACACACACATACACACACACACACACAAATAAACTTAATTTTTATTTTCTAATAGCGAAATTAGATACAAAAAGAAACAGTACTGCCGAATTGATTAGTTTTCTATAAAGTCACAAATTTATGGTGAAAAAGAAAATTCTTGTTTGCAATGCGTGAACTTCGGTCCCAAATTTAGTGCTAAAAATGCGTTTTTAGAAGGAAGAGAGAAATAATACTAACACCATTAAAGCTTTCTTTCTCTACAAATCTAGATTGCGCCATGGCGCTCACAAACGGATCAGGGGTTCAAAACCCAAGGAAATTGGCTGGAAATTTTGTAATCAATACAATATTTTTTCTAGCATTCGGCAGTTGTCACACAATGTATTGGACAGCGCAGTCCTAGTGGCATTCAAACACTCTACAACAAGTATAATGCTAATTGTGTAAGCTTTCAATTATAAAAATAATTATACTGACGACGAAGCAGAACAGATAATAATGATGATCATTATCATGATTTCGGTGATGAAAATGACATAGACGAAGGCGATGATTAGAGTGGTTCCTCATTTATAAATTCGCTCTTTTTTGTTTCTTGAAATGGTGTGCCCTCAGAGTGTTCCTTTCGTTTTCTAACAGTTTAATTTCTTAACGTCTTGTATTATTTTTTTTCCTTGTATTTAAAGAAAACTTAATTATATTCTAATTGTTTTTTTCTCATTTCGTATTTCCTTTATCTTTTAAAAGTTATTTTTCTTTCTTTGTTAATGGATAATTTCAGTTTCATGTTGAGCTTGGAAATTACCTTTTCCAGTTATTTAAAGACATTCAGTTGCCAGATCGGTAGCAGGATACGCCGCGCGAGTGCGTGGTAAGTGTATTGGAGAAAAAGTATTTTGATTCTGTGGAATAGCGCTGAAATGCTTCTGTCGCTTAACCTTACCTGCCACCGCCATTCATGGTTCCGTTTGTCATTTTTTTCACTTGTGTTATTCACGCCAAAGAACGGTGAGACAAAGAGACAGTTCGCGTCTGTACGTTAAGTATCTAAAACACATTATCAATCGTCGTCTTTATTGTCGACGTCATCAGCAATATATTCAGTCTTTCTCCACAACTTCTGTTCACTGTGGTTACGAACCACATCTCAAAATCTTATAAAGATTCTGAGAGATCAAAGGTTTTACGGAAGATGTGGGCACTTCCGAGGAGCGCTGCTTTTAGCATTAGGGCGAGTCTTTGGTTTCCAGGTAGTTTATTCAGATCGTAGTAGTAGTGTAGTAGTAGTAGTAATAGTAGTAGTAGTAGTAGTAGTAGTGGTAGTATTCAGTCTGTTTGCACGACTTCTGTTGACTATCGGTTGTGAACCAATGTTTTGGAATCTTACCAATATTCTGGGAGATCCAAGGTTTTACGGAGGATGTGGGCACGTCAAAGGAGCGCTGCGTTTAATAGTAAAGCAATTGTGTGTTGTCAGATAGCTTTCTAAATCAGGTGTTATGTTCTGCAAAAATTACTACAGGTATTACTTCTTCTTTTACATTCCACAGTCTCTGGATTTCTATTGTAAGATCCTAGTACTTTTCTATGTTATCTCTTTCAATTGTGTTTTTATGTTTCTATCACTTACAACAGCGACATCGGTGATTGTTGCTGTTCTGTTGTCTTATTGAGAACTACAATGTCTGTTTTCGCACAGAAATCACTCGATCTGCTCTCATCTCAAAGTATTTTAACTTTTTCTGTTTCGGTGACTGCTTCCGGATGGTGCAAGCCATACTCTTTCTGGGACTTTTACTCCATAATTCTCACATATATTTTAATGCACGATTTTTTTGTTTCAGTTTCCATCACTTGGAACAGCGACATCGATGATTGCTGCTGTCCTGTTAGCCTTTTTGAGAAATGCAATGTCTAGTATGCGTGCAGAAATGACTCAGTCTGTTCTTCTTATCTCGAAGTCCACAGTATTTTAACTTCTATCTCGGTAACTGTTTCTGGATGGTGCAACCATACATTTTTTTTAGGGGGGGGGGTTACTCCACATTTCTCTCATAGGTTTCTATGTATGATTTTCGCCACTTCATTGTGTCTTTTTGCTGTATCCTGTTCCAGCCATAAACTGATATACATATACTATGCTGTTTCATCCATGCTTTTGCATTAAGAATCATTTGCGATTTTCATTAATTTTGTTTTGTATGATTTCGGTGTAGTGCTTGATCTTGAGCAGCTCTTATGAGTGCTTACTTCTGATTTCAAATCTGCCCTTTTCAACGCTCTGCATGTTGATTATTTCAGTGGTGCTGTATCAGCTTGTAACACAATCTGACCCTGGGGAGGTTTGGGGCTCCAACCTTTTGCTAATGCCTGCTTTGTTTGTTTTCCTCCATGCTTCTTTGTCTGTTTGTAGGCATTGGTATAATGCACTATTTGTACTGCTTCTGTCAGTGGTTCATCATTTTGTTATTCCAGATGTTTTCTATAAGACTGTCACGAGGGGTTATTTTAATCACCCCATTACAGCATTAAAAATAATTAATTATTTATGAATTTAATGTAATGCTAATTAAAGCTTCATGGCCTAACTTGCACTTCCTCTCACAATATTAAATCCTACCATGTACGATCATTCAATACAGCAACAAGTAAATTATTTTATTTGACGTTGCCTTCTAGGACCGGCTATGTTATCTCTCCCTTTTAATTAGTTAGCAACCATCCATCCATGTACGGCTTGCACACAGCATATCCCAATTAACAGTCATTCAAAAGGAATTAATTAAGACAAGGGATAAAAATAACAACTAAAATATTAATATAATAGGAACAATAAATGAAAATTTAAGTTCATGATAAAAAATGAATACGGCTGAGCACGTTTTACAGTCCCGCCTATCCTCTGGTCCCGTGTGAATTTGTTAATCAGACTGTCAGTGGGGAATAGCTTCGAGGTTTGAGTACTGAGTCATATGTCTTTTGGTAGTCAATCCATGCCATTGCAAGATTTGTTCTTCGTGCCTTGCTGTCAGTAACTATGGCCTTATCAATTGCCAATTGGTCCTTTGTTCCTCTCCTGACTGGTATAGCACCCTTGGGACATAGTTAGAGGTTTAGATGTTTGTTTGAAGGTGAGACATGTTTTTATCAAATATAATTCCTGATAGTAACTCCCATGTAGATGATAGACATGACATTAGATCATAGTTGTTTGTTTTTGTGCATTTCTCTGGATCCATCATTATCAGGCTTGTGTTTTCCCTTTTACCATCCAGGCTGGCAAACTTTCTGGTTTGTTTAGTATGTCTTGCAGTAGGTCAAGTCTACCATGTAAGGAGACAAGACGTATCAGGCAAGAGCTTTCCAGTTTCCATCTTTCTTACCATATTGATATCTTTTTCAGTGATTGTAATGTTGCATTGCTGAAGTGTGTCTCTTTACTCTTCTTTCAGTTCCTTAACCCATCTGGCTGAGGTGTTATGCATAAATAGATTGCTGGAAATGTTTCTGAGGTCCTGGTGTCCTGAATGTTTGGCATCTATTTTTCAATTCTGGAGTTTTCTTTGAATTTATTGGTTTAGCCTTCCAGGGTCTGTTTTGAATATTGTGGTCTGTTGGAATTGTTAACCTCTTGCAGTTTAAATCTCTATCGGTGACGGAGTCCTAGTAGCCTTTGTTTTACATCTTCAGTTGCAGTCTTACTATTTTTGCAGTTGATGAGGTATTTCTTGACTAATATCACTTTCAGTTTTCCTTTATTGTATATTGTTGCTGCTATTAGCTTATTTCTTTCATATTGTACTCTGATTTCTTTTCTTCTCTTCCATGGTGGTACTATCGGTTTCTTGGTACTTTGACTGACATTGAATATTTTTAAAATTATTTTTGCAGTGGCGTATGCTAGAATATTGGTTACTGTGACATATTTTATAAGAATATTCATTATTATTTTATTCGCATTATGATTTGCTGTTGTTAAATCTGTGTTGATTCGGAGCCTTCTTGATGGGGTTCTACTTACATTGACTTGCTGTTGTCCATTAAACCTTTCATGTCTGCTTGTTGTTTTTCAGTTAGATCATTGGTTATTTCTCCATAGAGACAAACAGCTGAGTCAGAGACAGGCAGAGATGGATACAAAGACACTGAGAGACAGACAAAGAAAGAGAGAGACAAAAAGATACAGTCATATCGTTCAACAAATAATCGAGATATAGAGAGATAGGGAAAAAACACCAGAGACCTTGGATCACAACCGACAAACATTGGAAAGAGGCATAATAATAATAATAAAAATAAAACAAATAATAAACATAAAAAAACAAGCCAGATTTTGAAAGACCAAGAGAAAGGCACAACAGCATACAACTATCGTCCAATCAAATGTCTATCAACTACCTGGAAGTTACTATCAGGAATTATAAACGACAAAATCATAACTCAAATCATAAATCATAAATTAAAACAAACACACTTCTAACCAATGAACAAAGGCGTGCTAAACCAGACAGCATAGGGCCCCCAAAAAGCAATTGGCAATTGATAAGGCAATAGTTCCTGACAGCAAGAAACGAAGAACAAATCCTGCAATGGCTTGGATTGACTATCAAAAGGCGTATGACTCAGTTCCACATTCGTGGATAATTGAAACATTAAAATTGTATAAAATAGCGCCATCAATACGGAACCTAATTTAGGAATCAATGAAAAACTGGAAAACCATCCTCACATGCAACAACACAGATATTGCAGACATAACAATAAACTGTGGAACCTTTCAAGGTGATTAATTATCATCACTGCTGTTCTGCATTGCCCTAAATCCTCTCAGTCAAATGATGAGGAAACAGGATTAGGATATAAAATGAAACTGGACAGGTCATCAGCCATTTGTGTACCTATACGATCTCAAGATCTACAGTAAAATGAATGTGACATCACATCCCTGATCAATACTGTCAAGATCTGCAGTGAGGACATTAACATGACATTCCGACTTGAGAAATGTGTGTGCAAGAATTATAATCCAGAAAGGCAAGGTCAAACCAACAGAGCCTACAAATCGACATCGGAAAAATCAACGATGTTTTCAATGGAAAAGGGATATAAATACTTGGGATACTACAGCATCAAGAAAATATTCAGAGAGAAGTAAAGTCCAAAGTTAAGAGTGAGTATCAAAAATTATTTAGATAAGTCCTGAAGTCCAAGTTAAATGGGGCTAACAAAATGCAAGCCCTTAACGCATATGCAATACATGTAGTCAGCTACACTGCAGGCATCATAGATCAACAATTACGATGCAAGGCAAACATCAGCTATTTAGTGGTCTTGTTGTACTTAGACTGTCGACCGGAAGTGCTTGTAGGATATTAACATGTCTAGCTGACTAATACTGTACTTAGACTGTAGACCGGAAATGCTTGTAGGATGTTATATGCCTAGCTGACTAATATTGCACCCTACTTGTTTATTTCATGATTCCTGAGCCCGTTGTGATTCTAGATTGTAGAAACGTCTGGAAGTTTGAGTTGCCTGAGGCCTTTAACAATACCCAGACATAATTAATCAAGTTGTGCCGTTTCACAGAGGGCGCGTTTGAACACTCGAGCTTTGATTTGCCTTAAGCAGCTAATTTTATCACATTCTGAGTTAAAAATGAAATCCTTTATACTTTCCAATTGCTAAACTTTTAAACTATTTTCTGAATGTTATAGTGTAATTGTTTTCTGCTTAACTTTCGCACACATTTACTTTTTTAAAAAAAAACATCATTTCTACTGTCTCACATTCATTGTAATGTGCAATCCTTCATAATATAGGAGTATTTTATATTTTATCCATTGTTCTGTTCTGCGTTAAGTATTTTTAATGGCATTTCTAGCGTTTTAACATGTATAAAATGATCTACTCTTGTTAGCCATGAATGATGCCATTATTGGTTGGTTTAAGTGATATTAGATTATGAATAATTTATTCAGAGAATGTCTATGTACAAGTTGTGAGTATTGTTGTCTTATTGTTATAAGACATCTGCATATAGCATGCACTAAATAATTTCATTATGTCAGCCACTGTTTTTTATACGTATGACATTGTGCAAAGTCTTTTATGTCAGGTGATGTCATTATAGTGCTCAGGTGACTGTACAATGCAGCAAGTGGGCACATCAGTAAAACACATAACTCCTAATGTCTCACTGTAATTGTTTTGTGGGGACTTCAGAGCTGGAGAACTTTCTACTGCAATACTCTTACACTAGTGCATATAGAGTCTACCTCCTGCTTAACACAGATTTGGTGGGAGGCTAACCACTACAGTCCACATCTATGCTGTTATTATTGGCTACCTATCTACCTCTGTCCTCTCTGGTAAGACAACCTCTATACGACTGCAGTGGGTTAAAATTATCTACCCCAGTAAAAATAGCATGCTGCGGATTCATCCTCCACAGCAGACTGCAGGTTATAAGTGGGAGAATAATATTAACCCTTATCTATTTGTGCTCACTTAACAGAGTAAGGTCAGTATGCTGCAATTGCAGGTAAAATGTTATTTGATTGACGTCGAGTTTCTTGTCTGTCATCTATCACATTGCATTTTCTTTGTTCTAACATCTTTAAGCAATTATTGCTTTCAATTTAACCTACCGATGCATATTAAATGTCACCAGTTCATTCAACAAACTCTTCTGCTTTGTTATCAAAAGTTTATTCAGGTGTGATTTAGTGTGATTTGGGGCGAACACTTTGTGACTGTGTACATGCTGGAGCTGCAGTTGTGAGTGAAGTGAATGTGGCATGCATAACTAATACTAATAGTTGCATTCACTCATGGGTACATCGTAGTATGGTTGTTCTGAAAATTGTTATAGTGCTATCCAGCGACAACTCTGATTATCACATCCGAGACCAAGGTGGTGACACGGCGGTCTACATATAAGATGGATCCCTTGTATCCTTCCAAATTACCAGCAAATATCCAGGTAAGAAAGAGACGGCTATTAATAGAGGAAATGAAATATATATGTACATTTATCAGCGTGACATTTGAGATATATTTGAGATATTTTTTCTTTGAATTTGCGAATAGAGGTCACGTGACTTCGACAATTCACACAGTGGTGAACTGGAACTAAACATGAGCGTCAACTTACATAATGCTGTTAATAGGATTCAATGGTCAGACAACTTTCAGTATTTCCTCATGGTAGGAAGTCACTAATCTCTCATATTAATAAATAACAAATAAATAAGAAAGTGTACCGCTACAAAAGTAGTGTTGGCGACTTTTTTCAGAGATGAAATATGCTGCACCTGTCGACTTATGTTAAAGTCTTCTTTGAAGTTGACAGGCTTTTCTTTTCTCTCTATATATATACAGTCATTATTAGCATAAATATTAATGCATTAGTAGACATTGGATGTATACTGTTTAGCCGTACTTCAAGACAGTAATATGAACTGTTTTTCTCTGGAGATGCAGACAGGAGAGTTGTGGTGCTGAACTAAACCTGTTGAGTTGAAGTGAGACCCAAAGTTCGGCAATGTTGTTCTTACCTGTAGATCACAGAGAAGCGCATGGGAATGAGTGGAATGTGCTGCAGGATTGCCAATGGTTTGACAGTCGATCGCCGCCAAAGCTTTCTTTAGAGGACTGAAGAGGAGGCTTAGAAGGCATCACGGCCGACCTCAAAGGAAAGAATTTTATGCCTTTAAGCTACCGGAATTGTCTCAAATAATTTGGGAATTAACGCTTTCTTTCTTTCTTTCTTTCTTTCTTTCTTTCTTTCTTTCTTTCTTTCTGTCTGTCTGTCTGTCTTTCTTTCTGTCTGTCTGTCTGTCTTTCTTTCTTTCTTTCTTTCTTTTTCTTTCTTTCTTATAACCGGGTTGGAAAAAAAAAAGACAAAATATATTAATGTCCATGATTGGATAAACAGACAGACAGATAGATAGATAGATAGATAGATAGATAGATAGATAGATAGATAGATAGATAGATAGATAGATAGACAGATAGGGAGAGAGATAGAGAGAGAGACATATAGATAGATAGAGAGAGAGAGAGACATATAGATAGATCGATAGATAGATAGACAGACAGATAGATAGATAGATAGATAGATAGATAGATAGATAGATAGATATTTCCCCAATTCAAGTGCAACAAATTACAGTTCAAAATTCGGGGCCACCCTGTGTCCCAGATTTTAGAGCCCAAATATCCAGACATCGGTTCCCATCGCCTCTGCAGGACTTGATGGTGTGTCTCTGAGTATTAAAAGTATTACCATAGCGCCTGCGTTATTTCGGCTGTGTGACTGTGTCAGGGCAACGTGTTTTTTTTTTATCTTTCGTCCACTCACTAGTCACTTCTCGAAAAGTCGGGTGCCTTCTAATCAGAGAAAGAATTGTAATGGGTTGTCATAAGTAGTCACTATCGTTAGTTTAGGACTAGACTCACTAGAGATATTTGACATGAACTTAGTGTAACCTTCTTCATTAAACATTATTTTATTTCAAATTTTGCTGCTTATATTTGGATTTAAATGTTTGTTCTTCTTATGTGTTTAATTTTGTCTCGTTATTTATTTATTTGTATCTCGTTTAGTTTATGTTCAGATAAATATTGACCTGGGTCTGTACTATTAATCGGACTCCAAAGCGCTTGATTCGTTTCTTCACGTTTGACTCTGTCTGTCTGCCTCTCTATCGACTCTGAATGTTTGAAATGTCTGTCTGCCAGTCTCTGTTTACAGCCTGTCTACCTCTGTCTCTTGACTTGTTTGTCTGTCTGGCCGTCTGTTCACTTGCCTGCTTATCTCTGCCTGTTTACTACTCTCTCTGCTTGTCTTCCTGTTGATTTAGCTTTGTGTACGTCCATGTACGTCCCTGTTAGATAAGAACAAAGCATTGTCAAAACGCAGTCACAGACAAAACACAAATTGTATACAAAATAATACTTATGTTGAAACTGGTTTTCATGTTAATTGCCAGCAAGTGTATTTGCAAAATAACCGCTCTTGCTCTTTTGTTCACGACAATTATCTTTGTAAAATAATTCAGCCCCTCTCGTACTTCCCTTTCTGTCTTTTCCCCCCACACACTCTCTCTTCCTTTCTCTTTTCCTATCTCCAGGAAGCCAACACTTTTCTAAATCTATTTTCTTTCTCTTTCATTTATTGCTTTAGTCAATGCCCACATGAATTGTTCCTTTGTTTTAACATTACCTAACTTCTTTTTTTTTAATTTTTCGGAGTTGTCAAGATTGATTTCCCAAATGACGCCCAAAACTTACGCACCGTGAGGAAGCGCTTAGAATGCTAAGTGGCCTTGGGTAGGGTGAGAGGACAGGATTGGAACGCCAACAGAAATTAGAGTAACCACCCTTGAAATATATCTAAGTGACTATATGCTAGCCCTTGACCATTCTCATTTTCAGTACTGAGACAATTCTGGTCCTAAGTTCGTATGACCGATCTCTCTAACTTAGGAATTGTATTTTTATGCAGTTTCCATCTACAACACTTTCATTGGTTATAGATCCTCGTATTGTGTTCATATCCAACCGCATGATATCACAATTAATACCGAATGACATTAAAAGTGAGACTGTTAGAGAGACGGGTAGATTTGTTCATAAACGGATAGACAGACAGACTGTCAGAGAGAGTGAGAGAGAGAGAGAGAGAGAGAGAGAGAGAGAGAGAGAGAGATTTGGTCATAAACGGATAGGCAGATATCCTTTTCAAATTAAATAACAGCATTAAAATATATGATTCAACAGCAATACAATTTCGTAAAGACTGTAGGCGGTCGCCATCCTTTGCTAAATTAAAATTAATCAGAAACCATCGATCTTCAAGTATTTGTGCCCAGACAAATCTAACGTTTACTCCTCATTGGTAGATAAATTCATTGGAATAATATGAAATCGATTTTGTTGGACGACCTTACTTAGTAATTGGTATTATATGGAATGGCATTATGTCGTGCAAATAGGTTTAAAATCTTTTTCACTGGAATTTTGGTGAAATAGTTCAGCTCTGTCCATGCTCATTAATTTACATTTCAGATAATGCTGTCTGCCCTTCATTTTTTAAAAAAGATTTTGCAAGTGCTTTGTCTATATGAATACATTTAGTCTTGTATAATTTAAATCAACGCAATTAATTTTAATCACAACAGAGAAGTATTCCTTCATGCATTTCATATTCATTTATAGAGAACGAAAATTATATTCTCAGAAAGACAGCCAAACATAAAGCAGGCACTTGGGAGTGTACAGATATTTTTTTGCTTTTAATACACTTAAATAAAGATTGCTGAAATAATTCAATCTGGAAAGTGTACATAAATACCAATGTCTGCAACAATGTCTGGAAATTACAAGCATCTTCACATAAACAAGACATAACAAGGCACCACAAGAACATTTCTGCTTTGGATACCACTAGAACAGTTCTGCTTTGGATACCACAAGAACAGTTCTGCTTTGGACGTCAGAAGAAAAGTCTTAATTTGGACATCACAAGAACAGTTCTGCTTTAGACACCACAGACCACTTCTGCTTTGGACATCACAAGAACTGTTCTGCATTGAACATCACAAGAACAGTTCTGCGTTGGAGCATCACAAGAAAAGTCGTACTTTGGACATCACAAGAACAGTTTTGCTTTGGACACCACAAGGCACTCCTGCTTTGAGGATCACAAGAACAGTTCTGCATTGGACATCACAAGAACATTTCTGGACACCAAAAAGCACAGTTTACAAATTATATTACAATTAAGTTTAGAAATAGAGACAGGTAAAATTAGTCCGCCACATATTCGCTTGTAGTCGGTCCATTTTATAGTAAGATTACTAGAAGTGAATAGTGAATTACGAACTTGGGAGCAAGATAGGCAATAGCCGATACGACAGCTTACTGTGGAAAAAAAGGGGAAGAAAAATATCACTGAAAGTTAACTTTAATGTTATTATAATGTGAAATTCGTCCGTCATTAGTCCGTAATGGTATTTCGACAAAACTGCAGAACCTTTTGTCACGAAAGTCACAATTCTCTGAGAACTGATTTTTCATTCAGTGAGACTTTACCCAACCAATAAGAAATTCATTAGTGACTGTCACGCAGCCACTTTTATTTTTCATTTCATTATTTTAATTTCAAGATAAAATTTGAGTGAGTATTTATCTATCTATCTATCTATCTATCTATCTATCTATCTATCTATCTATCTATCTATCTATCTATCTATCTATCTACAGCAGTGGCTTCACCAGAACAAATCCTACGTGCGCACTTAATTCCAAGAATTAACTTGTTTTTATTCATGCGTTTTTATCTTTCCCATAAATGATATATGTATTTTTATCATGTCTTTCGCTTTTGATTCTAGCCGTATGGCCTAAATACTTTTATCGATTATTTTATTTAAATGTTAGGCTTAGTTTGGAATTTAATTTATTTTAAATCAAAGGTAACCACTTCTAGCTTTTTCAGTCATTACAAGAATAAAGAAGCCATTGTTTCTTGAAACATTTATTTAAATAGCTTGACCCTGTTTCAATCATCCGATTAAAATGATAGCCTTTTAACTGAATTTCGAAGCAGTCATTTAAAAAAAAAAAAGTTTAGTTGTTAGCATTTCCCACAGTTGGCACCATGTAACCTCATTTTCTACAGCAGAACTTGTACGCCTACTAACGACCTCACGGCTTACTTGTTAGCGTCATATCGCATCCACAAGAGTTGTTCCCCGCCAGCTCTCGAGTGCGCAAGTCTTACCGCGCAGTGTGCGCTCGCTCTGCGCGTTCTAAGCGCGTGGCCTGTTCATTTCAGGTATGACAGACACTGGCGTAGTAATAGGCGCTTGGAGGCGTGTAAGGGGCGACAGAAGGAAGGAAGGAGAAGAGAACAAGACTGAAAGAAGGAATACAGAGCGAGAGAGCGGGTCGCGCGTGCTAGTGTGTGAGAACTAAACAGCAGACGCCAAATTCTTGTCACAAATGCTGCGACTCTTCGTGCAAGCTGAAAGCGGCTCTTTGTTTCAAGCTAGAACTCTCAGTCCGTCACATTCTCTGTGTGTCTGTTTGCTTTTCTTAGTGTTATTTTAAGGGAATGTTGATTCTCTCTAATAATAGGAAATAAATTTACTTGAAATCTGATAACCGAATAGAATTCTATCAGCTGATGGACAATAAATGTAGAATATGATATATTTCGAAATACATTTTTATTATTTTTAGTAGGTGATACCTATATATCAATAAATTTCTGCATGAGCTGTTACTAACGATATATTGTGGTTCCATAACAAGCAAGACAAACTGGTCATCAGCAGTTGATAGTGTGTGGTAGGGAATATACTGCTGACGAATTTATTCTCAATTGCTAAGTGCCAGTTGTGTACTGAGATTACCCGATTTGGGCGTCAATTGTGACGACAGTAACCCGCCCCTCCCCGTGTGCCTTCTCTGTTTGTCCACGCTAGAGGAAAGAAGCAAGTGTTCAGTTATGGATGATGGATAGATCGGCGTGCAAGAGAAAAGGCAGACGGAATATGGCACCATTGTTACTATGGTAAGGAAATAAGTTGTTACATTTGAATAGCTAACACTTTCAGAAAGTCAGTGCTTGTAGTATTCGCTTCTTTTACTCTCTCTTTCACTGTGTGTGTATGGGTGAGAGAGAGAGAGAGAGAGAGAGAGAGAGAGAGAGAGAGAATAGAGTGAGAGAGTGTATGCGAAAGAGATAATGAGCAATGGAGGGGGGAGTGTGTGTGTGTGTGTGTGTGAGAGAGAGAGAGAGAGAGAGAGAGAGAGAGAGAGATAGTGACAGAGAGATACTGATAGTGACAGATAGTGACGGAGAGTGAGTGATAGAGATAGCGACAGGAGGGACATAGTGAGAGATAGTGACAGAGAGAGATAGTGAGAGATAGTGACAGAGAGAGATAGTGAGGAATAGTGACAGATAGTGTGACGAAGAGTGACAGATAGTGACAGAGACATAGTGAAAGATAGTGACAGAGAGAGACATAGTGAAGGAGAGTGACAGATAGTGATGGAGAGTTAGTAAAAGAGTGAGAGACAGAGAGAAAGTAGAGGAGGTATTTCCTTAGTTTTCATAAGAACATATAGGACACTATAACATGCACTTCAAATCGTATCGTGTTTCTTCTTTACTGTTTTGACGTTTCTAAATGATTCCAGTAAAACCTTTTCTCAATGCAATTATCATAAAGAAGACAAACTATGGATTTGGGAAAACAAATAGTAAGAAAAGGGGACATAGATACGGAGAGCGAGTGAGAGAGAGAAAATGAGAGATGACTTTTACAGAGGTAGTTGCATTTCACTTCTGAAACTAGAAATATATTTTGTCCTATTTTGACTTCTCGATTGATAAAATGCAACAAACAACAAATTAAAATTATTATTTAACTTTGAAGAAAATTTCTTTCTTTCTTCCTTCTTTCTAAATAAAAGCACTGTACACTGGTATTTCACTCTATACATCCGCGAAGTGTACTCTAGGCAACACGTAACTAATGTTACGGACATTGTGCATTCGATATCAGTAGTACCGTCAAAAGTATCATGTGACATTCCCTGCTTTATTTTTGTCTGCACACTAGACAACACTTAACTACTGATATGTCATAACTACGTTATAGAGTTGTAGGTGATAATCTCTGGGGGGGGGGGTGGTGGTGATGGTGCTTTCTTTGCCATTCCCGTGAAAGAGAACAAAGAATGAGAAACAGGACACTTGAACGGAAGGTCTGAGAGAATGGCACGATAAACATTCTAAATATAAACGATTGTTTTATCTATTTTATATAAGCAGTCAAATGAAAGCATGCGTGATTTTTTTTTAATAATAATTATTTGTACAGCTTACCAATGTACTACAATAAAGAAAGAAGTGAAAATAGCAAGTGTATATTTCTGCTTTCGTGATTGCGTGCGTACTTGTCAACATAACGTGTCAGTGTTATTTTCGCTCAAGAATATGTATCATGTTTTTGGACGACCAATAACTATTTAAATGATGAAAAATAATTGATTTGAAACATAACCGGGTGTAGAAAGAAGAACATTTGGACATATCTTCGTTTTCTTCATCGTCACATAACGAATTTGTTGACAGATAGATTCAAACTAAAAACGAAAGGGCAATGGCCGTAATAGAAGGCGATTATGGTAAAGATACATTGGCAGAGAAAGAGAGAATGACAGACAGACAGACAGACAGATATAAAGACTGAGATAACAGTAGATAGACAAAGGAGATGAGAAAGGCAGATCTGAGAAAAATGAATACTGAGAATAAAAGAAACACCGACAGAGAGTGTTGATCGAGAAATAGAGAGAGCGACAGACTGTAATGGAGAGAAACAGAGAGAGGCTGATAACAGATGCAAGAGAGAGGTAACTGACGACAAAGCAGAGATCGAGAGAAAGAGAAGAATAGGAAAAGAAAAATAAAACTCTCTTAGCAAAGAATGCTCTAAAAACAACGAGAAATTAATAATAGTATCCAAACTTCATATTTTCTCCATTCTACTTTGCAATTTAAATTTTTATTTTTTAAAATTTCTTATAAAATTATCAAATGTGTTATATTCTGCAATGTGTACACACTTCGGGGACAAAATTGACAACAAAAAATAAATGTTATCTTTGCTGCAATTTGATGATGGGTTGTTATATTTGTAAAGATAACGTAGACCCATTTCCAAAAATAGAACAAAGTTGCCCGCTCTGAGCAGAAAGTAAAATTATTCCCCACGAAATCACCCTCAAGGGAACAATAAGTCTTATGTTTAATAAATTTTTGATCAAGTCATGAACCAGAGAGAGGGAGCAACGTTTTCTTTGAGACTTAACTTAGCTACAAAAAATCTACATTAGCATCTACAACAACATTACTCATACAGTCATAGCAGAACATGCTTAAAGCATATAAAACACGACACACATTGCATTGTTGTAAACGAAGCGTTTGAAAAAAATGCAAAGTCAAGTTTATGATTTGTGAAGTCAGAGTCTCACTCAAACGATATTCCATGAAATCGACAAATCCTTTCGGGAAAGTGTTTCTCCGGAATTAATTTATTGTTAACAACACACGCGAAAACCACGCTACCACCATCCACCACCACCGTCCACAACCGTTCGAAAACGAACTTGTTTGCACTCACAAACATTTTACTTCAAATGAGCTACCGTACGTACACAGGATTTTAACGCGTGCCAGAAACCCACCTGATTTGCAAAGCAGCGTATTGCTTACGGACGTCACGCGCCACTTAGAAACTTGAGTTACAATTTACGTATGCTTGCTCTCTATCCGGACTCCCGGGGCAGCAGGTGATGATGCGGCTGTCAGTATCGTCCGTTTGCACGCGCAGCCATAAGTTATGGAGTTTTTTGCTGCAATCGATGACGAAATATAGAAAGCGCCGTATCCCTCACGAGGCTCGGTAACTGAGCAGTGAGCAAAATCTCTCCGCTTCGACTGGTGTTAATGTTTTAAGTCGCTGATATGTGTGGGGGGGAGGGGAGGGGGGGTTGTGCGTGTTTGTAATAAATCCTTAATGTCTTCATTTTAAGTTTACAGGGTATGTTTGTGTACTTTTTTTCTTTCTTTATGCGAGTGTGTGAGCGAGTATTCTTGTCGTCTTTGACACCTGACTAGATAAGTAATTCCTGGAAAGGATAGAACCTTTTACCATTGGGTTGGTAGGCAGGTTTATCGAATATTTCGGTATGCTGTTTAGCGGGGGTGTGGGAATGTTGGTAGATTCTGTTGGTGGGTTGGTGAATAAGTCAATAGACAGGAAAGTTGGTACTTGAGTGTCACGAGAAGAAATGACGCACGTGGTCCGTGTGCACACGACACTATTTCTCAAACAACAGAAATACGTCTATATTGAGATGTAGGGACATTTACAGATAGGCTGGTACGAATATTGGTAGACTAGCTGGCTAATAAGGTGGTAGTAAGGTTGACGTTACATGATTATGAAAGGGGCAATTGATAGTTGGTTCGCTGTGACAATGGTGGAATATAACATAATATAACTAAATATGATGGCTAGTTTTAATAATACACTATGTTTGATACTTTGTGCCTAGCACGAACAGTTAGAAAATAATAGAATAGAAAATAATTTACATTAATCTTTGAATGTATGATCAAACTAATTCCTATGGAGCATTCTATACCCATCTCTTTTCATTTGAAATGGAAAACATTCGTATATATATAGAAAAATATTGCATTTTAAAAAATCTTTACTTCTGGTGGTTGTAGTGGTGGTGGTGGTGGAGGTGGTTTTACTTTCGTCTGGCTGTTAAATAATGAAAAGAGACCGAAAACAACAAGAAAACGCCAGACACGCTCTGGTTCTCTTAGAAGCCACAATCCGCAGACATCACACAGAAGAATATTACCTCCTGCGCCAGGGATCAGCAGAGAAATGTAAATGACTTCCGGTCTTTGATATCATGCAACGCAATGCGCCGTTCAGGGGATCCACTGTATTCACAGCTTTCCATTAAGGTTCTCTTAAGACAAAGCCGGGCACGCCATTACGTGAACACTTCCGCTCCAATTACTTTGTGCACTTTGCCTCCCTTGGCAGGGGTGGGTGGGTACTATTGGCAGCTAACTCTTGAGCAAGAGCGTGAGAGCTGGATATTGAAAGAAAGGCATTAGCATTGAGACTTAGTGCAGAAACGATTTATTTATTTATCCTAACCTATGTCCTGCTGATATCGTGACGAATTAATATAGCTGCATATAAAAGAATTAGACTAAAATTATTTCCAGAGGCTTGGCTTGTTTCGAATTAGGCCTGCAGAATTGTAATATTTCATTAGTCGATGAAACTGTTCCGAAGGATGACAATTTGATCAGCAAAATGTTTAACGGCGTTAGAGGGAGCCGACCTTTACATTAAAGAGAAAAGTCGAGTGAGAATCGAAGAATCAAAATGTGACTACGATATTTCATTATGTCGTTATCTGCATGTGTCTTAATGACATATCCATTAATTCGTGAATTTTGAAACCTCTTTTACTTTTGCAAATCGCTTATTGAATCACTCTCAACTGCCAAATTTGAAAGACACCAATCTTACTAATTAAATAATCTTAATTTGGGAACAATTGCATGTTTACGTGTACGTACGCATGTTCATATCATGAGTGGTAATCATAGGATACAACTTCAACGATGTCCTAACTGAACGCGCTTTGTACATAATCAGTTGTAATCATAGACAGCCATGTCCTAAATGAACGCGCTTTGTACGTAATCAGTTGTAATCATAGACAACCATGTCCTAAATGAACGCGCTTTGTACATAATCAGTTGTAATCATAGACAGCCATGTCCTAAATGAACGCGCTTTGTACGTAATCAGTTGTAATCATAGACAACCATGTCCTAAATGAACGCGCTTTGTACATAATCAGTTGTAATCATAGACAGCCATGTCCTAAATGAACGCGCTTTGTACGTAATCAGTTGTAATCATAAGACAATCATGAGCACAAGAAGAGAAACGTTCCAAGCCCAAACAATTTGTGTTGTGGTTAAAACTTCAGTTAACGGAGATTCCTACATTAAAGAATCATCCCCCGTCTATTTCTTTTATTGCCTCCCCCCTTTCCTCACTTTTGTTGTTGTTGTTAGTATTCCTATTATATTATTCGATCACCTTATATGCGAGATACGTATTAGTAAGCTCGAACAGTTATAAACAAAATCACTTCGAAAAGTTAGTAAGTAAACTACTGCACCTCGATATAAATGTGTGTGTGTGTGTGTGTGTGTGTGTGTGTGTGTGTGTGTGTGTGGCTGGAGAGAGAGAGAGAGAGAGAGAGAGAGTTTTCTCAAAATTATCTAAATTGATCGCATGAAAATCTGTTGCTTTTTCTCTCTCATTGTCCTGCTTAACTCTTGACACAAACACGCACACACATAAACACACAAACACAAACATAGACATACAGATCGAGAGATAGAGACATTTACTAAGTGTTCTATGATTTAATAGCTTCAGTTTTTTTTTTAGGGTGGGTGGAGAAGAAGCAGTCATTATAGCTTTTAAAAAAAAATAGTAAAATTGGAAAGAAACAAAAACAACAACAAATATGTTTGTCAGGTCATTAACCTTGAGCGTATTTGGGCGCTAGCGTTTACAGTCACGTGTGTCTTTGACGGACACCATTTCTCTAATCGATATAAGTAGGCGGGTGTAGGAAAAGAGACTGCGATTCTCATTCCGTCATAGATAGATAGATCGATAGACAGATAGAAAGAGATAGATAGATAGATAGATAGATAGATAGATAGATAGATAGATAGATAGATAGATAGATAGATAGATAGATAGACATGCAGGCAGACATACAGATAGATAGATAGATAGGAAAAGAGAGAAAAATGCAAACGATTGGACAATGGATCAGAATGTAGATTTGGTAGAGGTTGTATATATTGACTGATGTATAGATAATGGATATTCTGGTACAAACAGAGATTATTGACGCAAAATCCCCCCAAACAGTGCAAAGGCAAAGGCTTTCAAAAGACATAAAAAAAATACTTGAAAAAATACAGAAACAGAAAATGTTCAATTTCTACCATATTTTTTTATCAAATAATATTTAAAAATAATTTTATTGTAAAATAATCATTTATTTTATTTTTTTCTGCCAAACACTTGGCTCGAATCCTTACACGATTCCTATTTCAGTCCCCACATAAGATACAGTGAGATCCCAGTAATGCATGTCAAAACTAATATCTCCTCGCCCAACACGGAGCTGCGCTCCTTTTAACAAATCACTTCCTTTTAAAACACAGTCACACGCGTAATGCAAGCTTTTATCTCCCCTTGCGATCTACCGAAGCCAGCTGCTCTCTGTAATAGGGCTCAGCACGTCTCGTCAGCCATTGAAGCTTTCAAATAGTATATGTATTTTTAATTTTAACTCCATCTCAAAGACTGCCCAAAACTAATTTAATGCAAGATTCTCTAGTCCTTTTTTTAATAGGGTGCTTTCCCCCCCTCCCTAAAATCTTTAATCTGTATCTACATATCGTGATGCTGATAACGATAATTTTCTATACTAATCCGTAAATTTTGTGACGACCAGTTTTTTTATAATGACAAATTGAGGAACGGCGATGATGTTATTAAGGATGACTGGATGAGGATATCGGCATTGATAATGAATGTGAAGACGAATAACAATGTTGTTTAATAGTGATGCCACTGGATCATGATACGGAAGAAAAGAAAGAAAGAAAAATTAAAGCTAAGTAATCCCCATTATGTCTAAGGAAAAAATGATACTAAAATAAGTTATTAAGAAAGCCCATGATTTAACAAACGAATAAAATAAAATTTCTTCTTAATTGCTAACCTTTTTCTCATGCGGGATGTCTTACGTAATAATTAATTTAAAATGCTGATATTGCCTCATTACAATTATTGATTCAAAAGATACTTTCCGTAAAGCTCTAAGGATTGCTTCTTCAACATCGACATTATTTTTGTTAATGCTAACAGCTTTGAAATTTCAAGTGGCTAGCCATTTATAATCCCTATGTGCGAATATCTGTTTCTCCAATATCGACATTATTTTTGTTAATAAAAACAGCTTTGAAATTTTAAGTGACTACCGAATTATAATCCCTTAGGGGAAGCACCTGATCTAACCCTGGGTTTTGTTGTTAATAGTCTCGGAGTCAAGTTCACATTTGACAACTTATTAATCTTGTCATATCAAAATGTGACTATCTATTAGAAAGATGGCAAACTAGCATTCAGGATATACCAGTGTTGACTTAACACAGTCAAGATATACCAGTGTTGACTTAACACAGTCAAGATATACCAGTGTTGATTTAACACAGTCGAGATACGCCAGTGTTTACTTACCACAGTCAAGATATACCAGTATTGACTTAACACAGTCAAGATATACCAGTATTGATTTACCACAGTCAAGATATCCGGTGTTGACTTACCACAGTCAAGATACGCCAGTGTTGACTTACCACAGTCAAGATATACCAGATTTTACTTACCACAATCTTGATGTCCATTTATCCTTTGTTAAGGTATCATTTGATTTCAGTTTTCACCTATTACTCAGTGTATATCCAGTATTCATTTGACCTCTGATACATGTTCAATATAATTATCCGTCTTGAAATTTCTTACACGTATTTGCATTTGCTCCGATCACATTCATAGAACAATTGCGATCAACTTTCGCTCTCCGTGTAATCTTGACTCTTGCTAAGAGCTATGACATTTCTTCCAAAACTTTGATTGCAAATATGATTTGCTCTTATTTTTTCTCTGTTGTTTAATCGTTCAATATGTCTAAAATTTCTTCTAATTCGTGTCTCGAAACGTTGATAAATGTTAGCATTTCCCTCTGAATTTAGTTTCAAAGAAATTGTAGCATTTCTTCTTGTTACAGTTAATGTACTTTGGAAACTTTAACACTCTCTCTCTCTCTCAGACAGTCCTGAAACTTTGTAAAAGACGAGTATTCAATTTGATTCTAATCGGAATTTTCTGCAAACATGAGCATTTGCTATCATCTGAAGGTAAGGAATACACTTACTGTACATTTGCTATCATACTTGACATATATGCACAAAAATTGTCTTCGACATTGAAAGCAATTATAATGAAAGATTTTTTAACCCATTCTTGACTGATTTGGAAAAAAAAGCAAGCCATAATTGGGATAATGGTGGATATTAAATAATATTACTTATTTATTTTATTTATGAAAATTATGTTTAGCAATCTCGTGGGTTACTACCAGTTGGTAAATTCGTTGTTTTTAGCCATTTTTAAAAATTAAACATTAAAACTCGCCTAGGACA